>OX243811.1:10996261-11068761 GCA_945859605.1 Lumbricus rubellus | reverse complement strand
CTCTCTTTCTAGATTGTGATTCTATGCTCTTCTTCACTCTCGGTTCTTGCTCTGCATTCTACGCTCTTTAAAATAATCTACCCCTTCCCCTTTACAGCTCTGCCTGGCCGTCCAAGGCGACCACGCCCGTGCTGCTCCAGGCCGCCTGTGCGACTCCAGGCCGCCTGTGCGACTCCAGGCCGCCCGCCCTCGCGTGCTTGCCCTGGCAGCCACACACACGTCCCTGGGTTTTCCTCTACCGGGTTTTTCCCTGCCCCTAGGCTGTCCAACCTGTCTACCCGTTTTTGTGACCATATAAGGTGCTCTGTTGATCATATAAGGTAATCCTTTTTCGCTCTGCTAGCTCTATGCCTAACTCCTATCCACTGTCTGTCTTCCTTAGAATTTCCCTTGTAAGGGTTTTCCAAGGTTCTTCCTCTTCCTGCCTACCTGCCTAGCCTACCTCTCCATGGTTTAAGCAAAGCCCTCACAGAACCCCCAACCAACGAAGTTTAAGCGACCTCGCTTATTACATAATTAATGAATTAACTAATTACTTACCCAATCAATTACTCAACCAATCACTTAACCAATAACCCAACTGATTCCTTAACTAATTAATTAACAAACCTGCCTGACAGTATGAAATTATACAAGAAAGATTGTGCGGAAATGCGGTGCCAATGTGCCTGCCTGTCTGTCTGTCTATGGCAGTCTCTGTCTGTCCCCCAGTGTTCCTCTGTATGAGCAAGTGGCCTCACGTAAATGTAAGCAAACTATTTTTATGCACGTAAAAACCCCAAAATCGAAAGTGATACACAATGATACGGAAATGCTGTCTTGCCTGTGCATGTATGTGCGTGTGTACACTTGAATATGGACGTGTAATTTGCATGGCTTGCAGGTAGGAATGGGGTAATTCACAGTGTAAAACATAATACGTTGTTCAATAATTGCTAAATTTACGCTGCTAATGATTAACCTTATTTTAAATGCGTGTACCATTAAATCAATTTTTAACGGGCATGCTTTTACGTGGTTTAAACACAAAGACATGGTTATCAACACATAAATTGACTGTTTAGTTTTATGGTGCGTCCAAGTATACATTACTGCAACCCGTGCGATTGGTCTATAAGTGTATGTGGGGTGCCTTAGGCCTTGCGAGTGGATCTACGTGTGCCCGACTGTCTGTCTGTTTGTCCGTGTCTCTATCTATCTGTCTCTGTTTGTCTCTATATCATTGCTCTCATGGTATCCCAGTTGCAGTCCGATTGACCACGTGACCTCACGTGAATGCACGTAAATTATTTATAGATACGAGAAAAACCCAAAAGCGAAACTGCTACACAAAAGTACATGAATGTAAGGTAACCATGCGTAACCGAGGAACGGTATACATATATGTACTGCACGATGAAATGTTTGACCAACAGACTCGTGTAAAGTCCAATAACTTGAATGTCTGGTATTAAAGTGACTACCTTACTGAAAAGGAATAATCTAACGACTTATTCATGAAATATGACTAATTGTAATCTGGTGCGAAAGTTAGGCTTATCTTATCGTAGTGTCGAAGGCCACCTTCTCCCTATGGCACTTTGTAGGGAACTACCTGATTTAATTAAGTCTTTAATGAAACAATCTACATGGTACATGGTAAATTACTAAACTTATGTGTCTGTTTTCGTACTCTGTCCAGGGTTCTTCGTGTACAAAGACCGTGAGGGGGAAGAGTCATCCGATATCGTGGAGGGAAGGGATGTATACGTCGGCGACGTGGGTCGGTCGAATGACACCATGGAAGCATTCCTCTGTCGGTCGCCTAATGTACTTCGTATCTCTGCAATTGGAGAAGGGCGTGAAGCGAGGGAGGTTTACAGCTGTTAGAAGACGGGAGGAAGCGTCTTAATGGGCGCATCCGGGATAAATTAGTGTCGGATTAGTTCAAAGCGTCGGGATTGTCGTTCCTTAATTCTGATTAATAGGTACGATAAGAGACTGTCGGCAAAACTCCCTTCTCCTCTCCTCCTTCCTTCTTCGTACCTCAGAATGTGTGTCATTTACAATCCTCTATACCAGCTCGCTTAACATATTACAGAATATTAACTAATTAGCAGCTAACATGCACATGGATAATATCGTGATTAAACATTGCAATTAAAACATAAATTGTTCGAATAAAGTATCGACTCGATATAAACGTCGACTGAATGATACACTGATGTCGCAACATATTTAGTCGTTATAGAACAATGAACAATAGTTTTAAAGTACTGATAGTGTTAGACAACTCTGGAACTACGAATTGAGTATAGCTAGATGTATCTAAACCATATACACTGTAAGTCATTTGCTATCCTGCACATTCCAAGTCATGTACCCACAATGCGATTAATAGGCCTACATTGTCAAAGCATAATGAACGTCGACCAAATGAGATATACATATCTCAGCGTACCAAGTGGTTTTGAAAACAATAAACCCTAGCAGTACAGTATATCTAGTGCTAGAAAAACATTTAGTTTTAAAATGAATGTCACTATATGTACGCAACGTTATCAGCATATAATATAAGCCATTGTCAACGATGCACAGAATAATCTCGCGAACAAATATACTTTTTGGTCTCGACAATTAAAAATTACGCCATATAATGAGCAAAAGTATACAGTAACATATGCAATTGAAAAGAAGACGCTACATGTATTATTTGGTAACATCGTATAATGAACAAAACACTGACTGTAATATATGTCTATATTTATATATGGGTGAAGTATATACGTATCACCGTCGGCAATTATATTCTATATTATATATATCTGCGTGCTCTGCTGTGCATTTCCCCGCGTGGTAGGTGGTAAGACCATTTAGGTATCTAAGAGGTATCTAATGTGGTATTTAATGTGGTATTGGTAGCAAGAGTGAACTCCCCCTCCTCTCCTTATCTGTCGATGTACCACTTAATCATTGTCGCGCTCCCCTACCCGTAGGGCGAGGCTATGTTGACAGACGACAGCCATGCCTCTGCCGAGCGGTCGTGCGGGGGGAAGGTGGAGGGATGCTATTGGAACCAGTCCAGAGAACAGTGTTCGTATTGTAAGACATTGGGTCATAGGAGTGTGCTTCCGTGTATGCCTGTGTATGTGTTTGTGTGTGCCTTTGTATGCCTCGGAAGCTGTGACTGTACTGTGCATATAATACTAGGCTGTATTTGCATCAAAATGGTGAACGTTCGATACACTGTTTTACACAAACAATGCCAACAATAAAATGACAGTTGTAAAGCCGATGGATGTCCGTACGTTTTCACTGTATAAAGTGATTAAATTGAAAGAAAGAATGTTCAACATTAGATACATTATTTTACAGGATTAAATTTCGCTTCATTACATTGTATCGTTTAATACTGTTTCTATTTCAACTCGTATTAGAAACCATACAAATAATCGCAATCAATTGAACAGAAATACATTCAAATCAACGAAGGGTATATATAGGTTGATTATAATATTTAACTCGCAATCGAACTAAGTATATAGTAGACATTCATATTAACTATGTTTATATATATGTGTTGATTGTGATATTTAAACAGTCCACCGTACTAAGTATATGGAAGAGGCTGGAAGAGATAGTCATTACCTTGTGGGGTGGAGCTTTTGGCCAATCATGAACTGGGGTTTGGATGTGAGTGACATGTCCGCTACCACTGATGTGGGCGGGGTTTAAGTATGCAGGCGGGTTCTGACGGGCGGTGGGGTAGATATCTTCTCGGGTCTTAGTAAGGCAAGCGGGCCAGGGTAGGCGTGGTTTACCCTGATGGAAAGCCGAATAATTTTTCTTAAAAGACGGGCTCATGATCTATCGCCCCCATACGACATAAAGATTTTTAAACTGATTATACTATTATGATTAAACGTAATGCACTGAAAAGATAATCTGTTATATGGTTTTACCCTAATATCGGAAAGCATTGGTTATAATTGCTTCCCGATCTTAGAGTGACGCTATGTGATGGATCTCGTCAATGAGTAAGATAAACTTCGGTATTCTCTGTTAGGCCTATGATTTGGACGACGGATCACGGAACATCACTCAGAATTCTAGGACGTCTGTCTCTCTCTCTCCAGCAGTATCTCAATCCTTGTAAAAGGCAAGTTATTTGCGTTTTCCCTCTTAATCACTGCACAGTCATGCCTGTATTGCATCTAAGGGGCACTAACAGTTAACAGGCTAAAAACTCATTGCGTAAACGCTTAACGTAACATGTATGATGAATGCAGTGTACGTCACTCAAACTTTGAGAATGCAATGCGAAAAATACGTTTTGAAATCATACGACTAAGCTTAAACGATTAAAATAGCGCATTTTTGTTAACATGTATATACATTTTAACACCGTAGAACTTCGTAACGTAGTTTCGACTACACTAACAACAAAATTATGCATACGATTATAGTTACATTCAACAAAGTAGCGCTATTAAAATGGCAATGAAAACATGTCAATATGCAATCTTTACGAACACGTGATTAACACAATACTAACTACCGCATTACCTCTAGAGGTAACAGTGGTTAACACTCTTTTATAGTCTTTCGACGCTTGAAATAATCAGTAATAATTGCCTTAGTTAATCAATGCAGATTGAGCGCATGGGTCATGCGCTGCTGGTTGAAAAGGTGGGTCTGCTCTGGTCACTTGCGATGTGTATTTTATTTGCTATTCATTAGAGTAAGACTGTGGCTTTCTAACCATTGCGGCCTGTGTATATATCGTGCTGTAACTTATTTTGCGATGCTCGGCGCTCCAGCAGCGTCCAGGACATGTGATTATTGATTGACATGCCTGTACTCTGCGGTTCACGGAGCATGGCATATTGCACCCCCTAATGACATAACGTATTGCTGCTTAAACTACATATGCTACCCATGAGACATATCCATAATTCAGTCCATAAGTCGTGTGAGCCTAAGTGCCTATTGTTAATATCATGAGCTGAGCCTACTGTCCATATGTCGGGCGTGATGACTTGCCCGCACGCTAAAGTTAATATAACATTCAGGCATTTCATCAAACCGGTGCATGGGTTATATTCTGGTTTAGCGTGAGCACTATTTCGTCCATCTAGCGTGTAACAAGGAAACAAATGAGACGCCTAAAGAGAACTTAGTTTCAATAAGTCGTGTGAGTGTAAGTGTCTACTGTAGGTCTTATGCGCTGAGCTTACAGTCTCATTTGTCTGGCTGATGATTTGCCTACATGCTTTTTGTATATAATCATGCAGGCATTTTATCAAACCGGCACGTGAGAAATATTATGGATCAGCTTGAGCACTCCTATGGCCATCTAGCGTATAGCAAAGAAACAAAGTGAGCCGCATAAAGAATATGAAAATAACTTTGAATGGAACGTTTATGGCGTAGCCATCTGTTGAATGGGTCTCTATATTGTGAAACAAATTAACGTTATCTAAAAAATCAAAGTATAATTATTGAAAATTGCGAAATTAAGCCTAAACTTGATATAATCGCCTTGCTGTGTACGAAGCTCGACCCGTGTCATGTGATAATGCTAACATACTCGAGTCGCGCCCCGCACATGACACTGCGAATAGCTGCTATTATGCCGGAATCTGTTGTCTATTGTTACCCCATGGTAATATTGCTTTCGAATGCATAAATGGTTAGTCACTTGTGGCTAACTCGGCTGACCAAGCTCTGGCACATAATTTCTTTGACCTATTCTTCAGAAAACTGTTTTGTTAAATTTCCTGGATTCCTTGTCGTAGTGCCCTGTTCGTGACTGAGCGCCTGCATATAAGGATTCCTATCTGTTCATGCGTCCAGTCTCGTCCAGAGCATTGTGATCAGAACGGCACATTTTGACTTGACTTTGGAGAAACCTTGTAGGAAATTAACAATTGTAATATTTATGGCAATTAATTTTATATGCATAATGCTATAATGATGAATGTCCTCATTATATTGCTGTCGTAACGTAGCCTAATGTCGTTAATGCATTTTAACTATTGTACGGGTCATTTATGTCCTGAATTTAATGTCTCATTAGCTATGACGTATGGTAACATGGAGTTGAGTTAACATTGGTTTTAGCTCGGCTATGCAACTTGAGTATATATCGTTCCACAAAGATAAGCCTGCCCTAGGATATATCCATCGTGTAACTTATCACTCTACTTAAGATCTGGGTCATGATGTTGTCTCTTACCTAGGGTACAATTTGAAGACATAGTATCGTTCCTTGTTATTGAAGTACAGGATAATGTCTCTGCCTCTCATGTACAAACATCTGACGCCTTGTGTATTGTTACTGAGTGTATGAGCCTATCCTGTCCTGTTTATATCGTTGATTAAATGACCTAATTTCACATCATAGTGGTATCTGTGCTGTGATGTCCTTGTCCGTGTTGTAATGTGAAGATGCACAGGAACTGGTTGTGCCATCTAGTGAGTGTATCTATATGTATTATAGTCGGATATCAGAGTCAAAGTAAGGACTCTGAATTGGTGCAAAGAAGAGTGTTCATTATAGAATGTTATGATCTGAGCTTTTCTTATCACTTTTACTCTGAAACTGCGGTGTATACTTCCCTTATTGATGTGTTGTATTGCTCGAAGCCCAAGAGGTTGTGGGTGTATAAACTGTATTAAGGTGATCCATGTATGGTAACCTGTTTGTTCTATGGCGGTGTTGTGTTGTGAACTTGACCAGAGAGGACTGCATATGTTACTTGACCATCATGCGTACCTCCCGTCAAGTCCACAAAATGGCAACCGAAACGTCAGGATATTGAGTAATCGTTCCAAAGTTTGAAAAAGACTTAGAAGGGATTTGCTAGGTTAATTTGAAGGCTAGTATAATACTAAAGAGGAAAATTTTTGATAACATCTGTATGGTTCCTCTTCATTATGTCCTAAGCGCCCCCCTCTATATATCTACTCAATCTCGGTCGGAGTTGTACGTGGACTACGGGCGAGGGAGACATGTGTTAATTAATTGTCATGGCTGCCTCCTCGTAATTCACGCAACGCTTTGAATTGAACTGCTTGTGGGCTCCTAGCGTTTCCTTGGTGTGTATATTGCGATAACCGTGCCATCTAGTGAATGAGAAAGTACTAATGCATATTTGTGATAGATAGCCTATTGTAAGCATGAACTTAATATACAGGTGACTAAAATTTAGTTATGAACCTCGACTAGGACACCTAGCGACTAGCTGTTAAACTGGATATAGAATAGGAGGGTATTAATCTTTTAAAGATGTTAATATAGTGATCTCAAGGTTTAGCCTATCTTTAAGATGTACCTTTATAGTGATTGTTCCTTAGCCTACAGGAATCTGGACAATCAGCTCTGGAGATTAAAGGTAAGTCCGCTTTCCAAGAAGACCTCTGAGACTTGAAGACATGTCGACCTGTCCTCCCAGAATTTGTCTCTAGAAAAATTCCTTCATCCACCTGCACTGTGTGCTGTAGGCTACAGCGATGCCGGTGATGTTTTAATGACTATTCATTCCCGGCACCTGTATCCCACAGAGCGCAGCGACTTAACGTCCTGTCTCTGTCCATTACTCTGACAAGTCTTACTTAGGTCAAAATAATTATATTTGTTGCCTCGAAATGCAAATATAAGCCTATATTATTATGGTGGTTCATGCTATAGACTTAGACTATTGTAATATCAGCAAATCCGTAGATGTGCCTTAAGGTATATTTTGTAGAATCCCTTAATGTGTACCTCATCATTCTGTAATAATATGAGCGTTTTACCTCATTGGGAAAAACCTATGTCATGGTATTTTTACTGCTCACGCGCCATAGCCGTACTATACGTGTGCCTATGAAATCCCATAAACGGGTGCGTTTTTATAGTATCCACTGAAAGAGATCCTCTGTCTTACCAAAGAGCCTATGTCATCTTCTCTTATTAATGGATGCTTGAAGTAGGATGTCTTAGGATGTAGAATAATGATAGCCCGTAAATCTACTCCACGATGATGATGTCCCAATGCCTGGTCCCTACTTAACTAGCCGACTATATCTTATCCTTATCGTTGGCGTGGTCCAGTCTTAGTATATGAGTCTTAGAACGCACCTTTTATCTCATTCTTATCTAAAGGCCATTGCAACACTTTACTAAAATAATCAGCAGAAGCAACGTAGGCTAGTTCAGTACCTACACTAGTACCTATATAAGTTCAATGATCTCTTTAACTATTTAGGCCTAACTATTGAAATAGCCTACTATTATATGCATGTCGTCCTGTCTGGGTTCGATGACTGAAGTACAATACTGTATGGCCATGTGTGTTGTACAGTGTCTGTGACCATCACTCCTATTTATAGTTAAAGAACTAGCATTAGCGTCCATTATTATTGTAAAATAGAAGGGTGATATAGTATCGACAATGTTTACTTAGTCGTCTAATTCGTGCGGTTGCATGATGCAGATATTTTATGTAGGAACTCTGTCCACTCTGCGGAATAGAACCTAAGCTTGTCTCTATCGTTTGCAGGTCCAAGAAAGTGAGCGCTATGACATAGTATTTTAATCTCCGTCAAATAATTATTGCAGTATTGCTTATCCACCAAGTTAATCCCCAGATGGCGTGACCAATGAATTGAGCATACTGTCTATCTCAGTGACTATATGAGTGCTCTCATTTCTTTAAGTAGATAAGTTTAATAAGCAATTAAGAATTAAGCCTATGCAACATACTCTTTCACGGTTGAATCACAAAAGAAAAGTACTGTCTTATTATGTGTTCATGTTTCATTGACTTCCTTTCAGGGGTACAAGTAAGGTATAGACTCGTGATTCAAGGTAGGTTTCCAACAACGAACAACTCGTCGACTGTAATTAACTTAGATTAATCAACTGTGCCATAACTATATAGTCCGGATTAATTAACTCTATCAATTTATAAGCGTAGTCATTGCTGATATATTTGGAGGATTAGATATTAATTTACTATGCGTTAACCATAATATATATTTTCAGTGTTCATTATGCTCATTGCAGTGTAGTTATCTTCGATAAGCCTACATTTCATTTAGCCTGAGACCTGTTATCCTTAGCTTGCATGTCATAGTGCTCGAGAAAGATACCCGATAATCAAATCTTGCATACGAGAAAAGCCTTTAACGTTATTCTAATTAATACAGTAACTAAAGAAAGCTACTTAACTAAAACTAAAGAAGGAAGAGCGATCAATTTCTGGCCATGCCTGAAGATACGGTGCAAAATTTGTTAATTGTAGAAAACTTTAACTTGTGATCAAGTAAATTCAACAAGCTATAATATCTTCGAAAGTAAATTTGAAGCAATTCGACATATCATGCCTGTTCGCGGTTTGCACTAAGGACTTTTACGTCTGCATATAAGAATGCAATTCTGGTTAATATACTCAATGCTGGCCGTATAGAAACACGCTATGCTGGCCGTGTGGCCAGATGTTGGTCACTCTTACCCACTATACATTAGCACAAGATTATATATATAAACAATAGACTTGCGACTACTACAATCTATGAAAGTAACTACACGGTAAGTTTAAACATCTCGTCGTATACGTCTACGTCATTAACCTAGTGGTTAATATGATCATTCAATGTGATTCTATATCGGTTTATCTCTGTGTATTCATAATCATTCGTCGTATCTGAGGTCAGTGTCTCTAGGCCTTAATTAACTTACGATTAATTCTGTATCGTCATGCCTCTGTTAATTCGTAATCATTCGTCGTATCGTAGTTCAGTGGCTCTAGGCCTCAATTGACTTTTATTCAGACGCTGTAGGTTCAGCTGCGCAGCAGGTACCCCCTGTCGAGTACTCTGTATAAGGTTGGTCATTTAACTCTGCTCAGTTTATTCGTTACTATTCGTTGCTTGTCTTCTCGCTTCGTTACTCAAGTTAATTCAGCTTTACTCAGCTTTACTCTACGTCACGCTGTCGTAACCTGTTAATACCTCTAAGCAGGCTTAGGCTCTCTTTGATTCGTTACCTGTTTAATACCTGTAATCAGGCGAGACCTACCGTTCTCGTGATTTGTCTCTTTAGCGTAGGACACTCGCAGTTTATTTCTACTGTTCCCGTAATGTGCCCGTTTAAAGGAGTTAAAATCAGCATTTATTTTAAAATATGCTTTACGAGAATTAGAGCACTGGCTAGGCTAGGAATAAATAGTGAGGATTTAAGCTTAATTCCTTTTCGAGTCGTCTCAGCACTACGATCGTGCCCTTATATGCCAGTGTTCTCTCAACTTCATGACTCATTAGCTTTTACTTTGCTTACTGTCCACTGAAGTTTCCTGTGCTCCTGTTCACTTACTTTCATTTCATTGTCTGCATTTCGCTCTAAATATTCACTGTACGTAATCTGTATCAGTAGTGAATATAAGCTGATTTCCGATCAGTCGTCTGACGTCATAATCACATGTACTCTATTCGCGTGCTTTCCTAGCACTTCTCCAATACTCATCTGTCCGTAACGAATCTCGCAGGAGTTTGTCGCTTGCGCACCTTACCTGTCAGCGTGCGATTGATATGGTACTCTTGTCTTAATGCTGGGGCAATGTCTCCTTCCCATACCCAACTGGGTTGTCTCGTCTTATCTGTCCACACGACTCGGTAATGGCGTCGCTTGTTTATTAACTTCAAGTTGGTTAGTTTGTCGACCTCTGCGTAGGCGTTTTGCACTGCTACGGGCACTGGAGGTGTAGTTTGACTTGTAGTCGTCGTCGGTGTGCTCGGTAGGTGTCCAGCTAGAGGTGGTTTCGAATAGTCACATCTGTCGTGATATGGGCGAAGTCTATCTGCATTCACAGGATGACTCATTAGTTTGTTTGTTTCCACGCTTCGAAGCCTATACGTTGAGTCTCTGATCTTCTCTGTTATGTAGAACGGACCTAAGAAACTACGGTACAGTTTATTTTTCAGTCCAACCGGTGTCACTGGGCTATCCATCATCACTATATCACCAATGGCATAAGTAGGTGGTTTAGTATTCCTGTCATAGTATGCTTTATTCTTAGCTTGTAAGTCGATCGTATTTTGCGAAATGTCGTCTCGTGTATTTTTGAAAATCTTAGCCATTCGTTGAGTGTAAGATGAACTGTCAGGATCCTCATTCGTTTCCTCTTCATCCTCTGGAACATTCAACTGACAATCAACCGGCTGTCTAGGCGGTCGGCCAAACAATGTATAATACGGTGAGTAAGTAAGATGTTGACTTATCGTTGTCCTGTATGCAAGAAGTATGGCAGGTAATTTCTCGACCCAATTATGTTGTTCTCTGCTGCTAGTGAATCGTAAGGCAGACCATAAGGTAGAATGGAATCTCTCAGCTGAGCTATTAGCTTTAGGATTAGCTGAGGATGTAAAAATGCGATGAATGCCAAATGTATCAGCAAGCTCTTGAACGATGGCGCTACGGAAGTTCGCGCCGCGGTCACTCATAAAAGAATGCGGGCAAGAGTATCGTGAAATCACTTCTGTGAAAAGTGCCCTTGCAATAGATCCGGATGTCTGGTCTTTCAACGGAATCGCTTCAACCCAACGGCTGAACGAGTCTATGCATGTTAGTATGTATTTGTAGCCATCTGTGCTCTTAGGCATGTTCAAAATATCTATATGCCAGCGAGAAAAAAGTCCAGCCGGCGCAATGGGCTGTAGGGGAGCTCTTTTTATGTTCGTTTTTAATTTGTACTGTTGACATTTGAAACAAGATTCAATGTGACCTTGAATTTGACGATGCATTCCCCACCAAAAGTATTTCTGTCTAATGCTTAGAAAACAACGGTGGAATCCCGGATGTGAACATTTGTCGTGGTAAGCTTCGATTATTTGTTGCTGTAAACTTGTCGGCACTACGACTTGATTGATGTAACAGCGATTCGTAGTTTTGGTTCTCGGTTGAAGGTAGTGGAACAATGTGTCGTCATGGATTGCAAATTCAGTCGATTGTAGCACTATCCTTCGTGCTTCTTTGTCATCCTCGGGTAGTAGTCCTGACTCTAAATATCTTATCATGGCTGAACTCTGTGGACATTGTCTCTGCTGTTGTGCAATATCAATCAGCTGCGTTCCTTCTTCCTGCGGTTCGGTTAACTCTTCAGAGAAAATAATGTTAAGATCTTCGTCAGGTGGCGCTACTTGAATGTTAGCAAACATTTTGTCCTCCACTGTATCTGAGTCTGCCTTTTCATGTTGAGGATAATTTATGCGTGAAACACAGTCAGCATTAGAATGTTTACGGCCTGGTTTAAATATTATCTCAAAATCATATTCTTGCAAAATTATCGACCATCGGAAAATTCTACTATTCGTTGAAGCCTTAAAGGTGTGTAAGTACTTAAGACTTATATGGTCTGTATAGACTTGAAATTTCATATTGCAGAGGAGGGAGTGATTACTCTTTATCGCCGAAATGAGACTCAGAGCTTCTTTTTCCGTTGTACAATAATTTCGTTCTGCTGCGCTTAAGCTGCGCCCTCCATATGCAATAGGATGCTCTAAATTGTCTTTATCACGTTGAGAAAGCAACCAACCGATGGCATATCCACTGGCATCGCAATGTATGATGAATGGCTTTGATGTATCAGCATAGGCTAAAACTGGAGCTTCTGTTAGAGCTTGTTTTAACTTAAGAAAAGCTTCCTCAGCTTCGTGATTCCAATAGAAGTCAGCGTCCTTCCGAAGAAGACGACTCAATGGATTAGCAATGATGGCGTACGATTTTATGTGCTTACGGTAGTATCCACTAAGGCCTAAGAATGACCTTACGTCCTTTTGTGATTGGGGACGTGGGTAGTCGTTGATGACCTTGACCTTGTCCTTGTCCGGGGCGATGCCCTCAGCAGATAGAATATGTCCCAAATAAACGAGCTTAGACAAGGCAAAATGACATTTCGATGGGTTTAATTTCAAGTTGGCCATTTGTAATTTCGTTAGTACTTGTTGCAAATGGTCTAGGTGTTGTTCGAACGTTCTACTGTACACTAACAAATCATCAATGTAACATATGACGAATTTGAAGTGAATGTTTTGAAAAATGGAAGACATTAACCGCTGAAAAGAGGCCGGTGCATTGCAGAGTCCAAAGGGCATTTTTAGGAATTCAAAGAGACCCTGATGAGTGACAAAGGCCGCTTTTTCACGTGTCTCGGGATCCATGGTTATCTGGTGAAAACCACTACGGAAATCTAACAAAGTAAAATGTTTCGGTTTTTCCTGGGCTAGCGCGTCACTAATATCACACATCAAAGGTACAGGGAAGTTCATTTTCTTTGTGACGTCATTTAAGCGACGATAATCAATACAAAATCTCAGTAAGCCATTAGCCTTCTTGACCAAAACAACGGGCGAAGCCCAAGGGCTCACTGAATGCTGAATAATTTTTGCATCTAACATTTCATTGACCTGCTTCTCGATTTCTGACTTAGCCTGTGGTGAGTGTCTGTACGCCCTCTGTCGAATAGGTGGGACATTTTCTGTGTAGATGGTATGCTTGACTCCCGGAGCCGCTTTTAAATCATGTATTGACTTAGAGAAAACATTTACGTTGTTCTGTAATAAAGTTTTCAGTTGTTCATTTTGTGTTTCGTTTAAGTCTGGACTCATATATTTAACACCTAACGAATCTAGTGTGTTAATGTCACTGTTCTTCTTGCTAGTTTCTGTTGTGTTATCCGTATGTTGTTGTGTCTCTGTCTGTCGTTCTGTATTCTCCTCATTGAACATAGTGAATATCTGTGGTTGCACTGTTTCTAAGGTTGCTACAATTTTGTTTTTCTTCAACCAAATACACGTGTCTGTAGGGTTCAGAATTTTACATGCTGCAATGTTTTGTGCATTATTTACAAGAGCTCTCGAACAAAGAAATTTGTCATTTTGTCTGCCTATAATAGGTTCGCATAAAATTTGATTATGTGTTCGAAATTTCGGGAGCCTTACTGAAACAAGATTTTCCGACTTCGGTGGTAAAACCGTTGTTTTTAACAAGCAAATTGCGCTTTCTCTTGATGCTGCGTTTAGATTAGTCAGATGAGCAGTGGTTAGACAGTTATGAAAAGATACCACGCCGTTTGCAAAATCAATGTTTACTTTATTTTCTTTCAAGAAATTCATTCCCAAAATGACTTGATATCCAATTTGGTTTGAGACCAGAAATTCGCAAGGCATAGCTAAACCATTGATTTTTAGAGTTAGTTCAATTTTGCCTAAAATTGGTAGAGGTCTTCCATCTGCGACTGTGACTTTGAAGTTTTCATGACTGTCTAACTGATGGATAGGTATGTTCAATTTATGTACAGTTTGTAACGCTAGAATCGAATGACAAGCTCCACTGTCTAAAAGGGCTTGAAATGACTTGTTTATGATTTTGATAGCTATGGTATTATATGTCAATGTCGTCTGTGATCTGTCATTGCAATTTAACCCACCCGCTGCATGATTTTTACGGGCAGGTGCGAATTCCTATTGTGACCTTGGTGGTGCTGCACGTGCAGACCTGCAAAAACGCTGCAGATGACCTACTTTAGAACAGTTGTGGCATATTACATTGCTTGCTCTACAATATGCGCGAGGAGCATGCCTTCCTCCGCAGTTATAACAAAAGTACCTTTGTGGTGAGTCATCACCTGACTGGTAGTTGGTCGTCCTTGGTCGTTCCTGTTGATTCTGGTTGTAGGTCGGTTGGTATGTTGATCGGTAGTACGTAGTCTCAGGTTGTCGTTCCAGTTGTTGTTGTTGTTGTCGGCCGTACGGTGCAAAGTACGGACGAGGCGGCGTGTATGACCTCTGGCGTTGTTGTGTTGAAGGATGGTACTGCGTTGTATAGTCGTACTGTTGTTGTTGAGGTGCCGTGTTCGGTCTGTAGTCGTACTCGTCTCGACGTGGTGATTGGGCTGTACGAGGTGGTTCAGCGAAATGGACGTGCGCTCTTTCTGGGGTTCGACTTCTTGTCTCAGGCAATGTCGTGACAGAGGTTGCCTGAAACAGCTTCAACAAGTCTTTGACTTGCGCCAGCTCGTGGACAGTGTCTTGAAGGTGTTTATCTGTTGTCTGTGTGTCCCCTTGAGCCAATTCTGTTATTCTGGCCCACTTCTGCAAGTCGGCCAATGTCTGTGGATCGTGTTGAATGACATGCGATCTGAGGTTGGGGCGCATGCCGTTGAGAGCCACGTGAAATGTCTGGTCCTCGGGCACTTGTAGTTTTTGTGATTCATGCATGACCTTGGTGATGAAGTCGTCAGCTGATTGAGTTGCCGACTGTTTCAAGGTCCAAAGATCTGCAGTACGTTTCCACGATTCTGTTACATTTGGGCTGTAACGTTGTAGCAGAGCCTCTTTCAGTCGATCATAGTCTGTCTGTATGTCACGTGATTGTGTGTTGTACCATACAGCAGCGCCTGCTTTGAGAAGCAGAGGTAATGCAGCGAGGCTACTTTCATGATTCATACGTCTGAACACAGTCCAAAGTTCGAAATTCTTGATGAACTCGACAACATCGTCGTTTGCCTGTCCAGTGAATGGTGTTGGGAGGAGGGTGTTCGAGTTGGACGCCATATCAGGTTCGTGTTCAGTGTCAGAGTCAGAATCGTTGGATTGAGTGTGTCGGTCGGAAACAGGTGGTGGAAAGAGTGTACGACGGGATTGTCGGATGGGTGTTCGTGGGTAGGTGGAAACAGGCGACAAAGAGGTATGTCGAGTACGGGATGTAGATGCTGGACTCGCGGTATTTGTGAGTGTTGAAGATGTGGTATTGGATTGTTGAGGATGAGTGGTTGGTAGATTGGACACTGACCTGTTCCGTTGTCGAAGGTTGTAGTGCGGCGAAGCGTTGTTCATGGATCGTTGCTGTTGTCGTTCTCTTGTCCTTCTTCGGTTGACAGCTGATGGCCTTTAGAGCTTGAAGGATCGAGCCCGGTTCTAGCACCAACTATACTGGCTTGCCCCGGTGGAGGTTATGGTTGAAGGAAACCTTTTTCTTGGGCACCCGTATGATAAACTGATCGTTCTTTCTTTGTCGAGGAAACTAGCCTAACTCCTGATTGGACTCTTTTATTGAAACACGGTGTATTTTCGTTGTAAGACTTTATTGCAGGTGACATCGTTCAACTCTTTGATCAACCAGTTCACATTCTGTCTACTCGATTCTTAAAAATAATGTTAAATGTTGTATTATCATATTGTATCTGCTGATACAATATTACATAAAGATTTGTTACTCGGCGCAATGAAGATGCAACCTGCGATCTGCTATCTAAACTGACGATCAGATCGGATCATACTCAAAGATCCAAACACTGAACAGTCAATTCCTTATATAGAAAGTTATTAACTAATTACACAGAGCTACGTCTATAAGTCTTACTCAAAGGTAACATGCCTATTACTTATTCCCTGTCTAAATCTGCCTAAGTCTTCCTAAACCTATCTGTATGGAGTGCCTGAGTCTGCCTCTTTGTCCGCTTGTGTTTACCCGCGTCCCACGTCATAACCACCGGCAGAAATTATATATTGATACCGATGGTTAGACTATATCCAATTAGCTTTTCTTTCGTCTAGCTGTTGACATCCAAGCTACCCTAACTCTTAGTCTGTCTGACTTTCCGTCTGTCTCTTCTTGCCTGTCTCTCTCTTTCTAGATTGTGATTCTATGCTCTTCTTCACTCTCGGTTCTTGCTCTGCATTCTACGCTCTTTAAAATAATCTACCCCTTCCCCTTTACAGCTCTGCCTGGCCGTCCAAGGCGACCACGCCCGTGCTGCTCCAGGCCGCCTGTGCGACTCCAGGCCGCCTGTGCGACTCCAGGCCGCCCGCCCTCGCGTGCTTGCCCTGGCAGCCACACACACGTCCCTGGGTTTTCCTCTACCGGGTTTTTCCCTGCCCCTAGGCTGTCCAACCTGTCTACCCGTTTTTGTGACCATATAAGGTGCTCTGTTGATCATATAAGGTAATCCTTTTTCGCTCTGCTAGCTCTATGCCTAACTCCTATCCACTGTCTGTCTTCCTTAGAATTTCCCTTGTAAGGGTTTTCCAAGGTTCTTCCTCTTCCTGCCTACCTGCCTAGCCTACCTCTCCATGGTTTAAGCAAAGCCCTCACACATACATACATACATACATGCATACATACATACATACATACATACATACATACATACATACAATCATACATACATACATACATACATACATACATACATACATACATACATACATACATACATACATACATACATACATACATACATACATACATACATACATACATACATACATACATACATACATACATACATACATACATACATACATACATACATACATACATACATACATACATACATACATACATACATACATACATACATACATACATACATACATACATACATACATACATACATACATACATACATACATACATACATACATACATACATACATACATACATACATACATACATACATACATACATACATACATACATACATACATACATACATACATACATACATACATACATACATACATACATACATACATACATACATACATACATACATACATACATACATACATACATACATACATACATACATACATACATACATACATACATACATACATACATACATACATACATACATACATAGGTTACATGGTTTCCCGCGATCAAAGAAGCACCTGCAGATTGCAGTCTCTCGAGAACTGTAATAAGGGCAAAAGACCTAACATAATTATACTCACGTTTATCCCACAATGGTCGTAGTTTGATCCGTAATATCTGAATTTCAGAGGCGTGTTAATAATACCGCTGTAAGCCTATTGCCTAGTTCATCTCTAAGTGCTATAATTGCCATTGCATCAGCCGCTCTAGCTAACGCTGGGTATAGATACCGAAAATGTATCTGAATGGCATTACCCAGCTACCTTTGGCCAGCTGGCAGCTGCAGCTTCATTAGCCTACAGAAGAATAATTATTTAACTAGAGTTCGTGAGTTTTTTAAAAGCAAAATAGATTTGCTAAATTTTAAGTAATTTTAAGTTATTCAGAGCAGGGTCGACGTCAAACTATGTTAATTTTAGGCCTACTCAAGTTGCAATCGAGTGTCCATGGATATCCTGGCAGTGTTTGACAATGTTAGATACTTCTGATTTCGATGTGTTGCTCACGTTTTAATCTAGCATACCAAGCAGAAGGACATAATTAATTATGCCCATAATTATTGTGATCCTTGTAACGGATATGATGCGTAATGAGACAAGGTTTTGTATTGGGGAATGTTTGATCGACCTTGAGCAAGCCGATATAATTTATGCAATCGAATCAAATGATTATAAAGTATCTTCCACATCATCATCATGAGTAGATCATCGTCATGATTAGATCATCTTCATGATTAGATCATCTTCGTGATTAGATCATCATCATGATCTAATCATCATCATGATTAGATCATCGTCGCACGTGATCTGAATCTGATCTATATAAAATAGGGCCTACTATTGTAAAATTTCACGTGGAAATAAGAGCTTCGAAATTAAGTCCCCTATAGGCCTAGTTCTTGCGTTACTTAATTTTTACATTATTTTGGTCTGTGTAGTAGGCCTATGTTGTACAACCTGTGTTCAAACGCCCAACAAACAAATTATACAGCTCTGGCAATGAGACATTTAAAACTCGTTGATTACCACTTCACTGTAATTTGCACCAATTATAACAAATCAGCTCAAGTATAAAAGGTGGTTGAAAACATAATCAGTGCATAGATGGATCTTTGCAGAGACTACACGTGGGCCATGATACACTGTCAGACAATCAGAGTGTATTAGGCCTAGCCTATATTTTGATGACTGACAATGGCCCGACACGATATCGCAGCGTATTATACCAGGTTCTGTCCAATTCTGAGACCGGACCCTGTCACTGAGTCGGTTATACACGGCTGCATCTGTAGGCTCCAAAGAGTATGCATCTCTATAGGAAGCAGACCCTGAATGGGTCGCAGATGTGCGTGTACTTGGCGCAAAATAAGCAGATGAATCGTTGATGGTCCTCTTCACTAGTGGACGACATATCACCGAAAGAGGATGCGGATGCCAACGGTCTCTTCTTGATTAGCACAGCGCCATCTAGCAGCTGCTGATCGTAGTTCGACGACAGATGATGATTATTGATGTTGCTGATGAACCTCGTTATGTCGTTTTCAAATGCGCCTCTACCTAGAATGCAAAACAACACGCAAGCTCGTTTTATAGGTTTACTGTTTATGTAGGCCTATACTGTATACTATTATGTATACTGTTTACTGGCCTAGGTTTACTGGCACCGGTACATCCTGATCGGTAGCCCAATAACAATAGCACTTATATAATAGCCTAATGTATCATAGTGTTAACATAATCTGTGACAAGAATAAACACATGCAACACGTCATGTAGTTCTGCGACCAAATCAGTGTCATGAGTTTTGCTATAATAGGCCTATTGTATGCTATACAATAAGAACTTCCTTATGCCTGACATATACATTTTATATATATATATAGGTTATCTTTATTCAGATATAGATACATAATTATTATTACGATGGTCATTAGTCATAATAGTCATGGGTTGTTGAAGAAGCAGGCAACGGATTTCAGGTGTCGTCGTATATGGTCAGTGAGAAGGATATTAAGTCGATACAGGTCCATCACGTCAATGAACGGAAGATTAAGCAGAGATCAAGCGATTCTCATAACCTAATGGAAAGCACGTATCACGGAGGATCACATTATATACATATATATATAATTATATATATAATTATATATACATATATGTAGGCCTACTAGGCCTATATATACATGCCGTGTGTATGTACATACAATTATATACATACACGTATCGTGTGTGTGATTATCTGGGATTTACGCTTGATGTGGATTACAGCCTTTTACTGGAAACAGAGAATTTCTTATTATTATTAGTGCCTGGCTCAACCTGTCGTCGACGTAAGGACCATCATCCCATGCATGCGCAGAGTTTCACGCATCACTGTAAAAAAAATTGCCATTTACTTAACCTACGCACACTTTTATTAGGCGTGTCATGTAGACGAGAGGTGAGACCGTGAGACTAGCCCGCTGCTATAACTATTGAAGCTTAAATATTAATTGTCGGAATCGATATAGGCCTATCAACGACATGCATGTATTAAGCCATTGTTATTATGAAATATAATAATTATTTTGTTGCGTGATAGATAGGGACATCATTGTAATTCTGCAATTTCCCGATAAGTCACTCTCCCTACGATTTACGATGATTCCGTTGGTCTGTAGGCTATTTATTCGATGAAAGCAAGAGTGAATGTTAGGCTAATCATATTGCGTATAGAGTATAGAACATGCACGAAGCAACATCGATTGATTCATTTTGTACCACAGAATATTTACGAATATAGAATAAGCAAACCACTGTTTTAATCTTGTCCCTCTGCGTTGGAGGGGAATTCGGGTTTCTGGGGAGGGGCGAGAAAAGTCCGTTTTGGCCGGGCATTTTGGGCGGACGTCTGCATCGATCGCTACGGAAAAAATTTATTTCTGACAGTCTTTTTAAAGTGATTTCGTAAAAAATATTCCGAAAATCTACCATTTCCGCTACTGACGTAGAATAGAATTAGTTAACGACAATAGGCTATAGGCTGATCGTACACATTTTGAAGACAGGTAACCAGTAGCGGTAGCCTACCAGCTGTAGGGTAGGGTATACAACCTCAACAGGTCGCGCCAAAGACATTGGGGTTATACAGTAGGCCTATTCAGCAGGTCGAAGAAATTAAATGTTAAGAAAATATTAAAAATTTCAAAGAATTTTTCGTATACGGTCTTAAGCAGGTCAAGAGTAAAATAGGCAGACAAATGACCTGCCGGCTTCACCAGAAATTTTTTGCGAAACTCTTTATAAGTTGCATAACCTCATTTATTTTTTTTAAATTTTTTTATTTCTCACATTATTTTGCTAAAGCGCCGTTTCAAACTCTATAGGCCTATTATAGACCCATTCATGGTGAAACCGCCACTGTAGCTAACGGTTGACTATGGTTTTGCTGTATAATTATAAGAAATCATAGGAAATTTTAAAAACTAAATTTTAGAGCATGCCTCGGTTTTTTTGCATGCCGTAAGTATGCCATGTAGCCTATGGCCTACAATTCACATCACTGGACGAAAATGGTTTCACCAGAATTTTTTTAGCGAAACTCTTTAAAAGTTGCATACGCTCATTTAGTTTACTTTATTTTATTTATTTCTCGCATTTGCTATAGCGCCCCTTCAAGCGCTCTACTCAGAAGCCCTTCCGACTAGGCTGTATACGCTCGCAATAGGCCTAATTATTGCTCATGCGCTTCGGCGCAAAACTCCGATTCAGTGTCCGCGCTGTATAATAGTCGGGATCGTCGCTGAGTAGAAATCTTGAAGGGGCGTTACAACTTACAAGCCTCATGTTCGTATTATCTGCACAAGCAACCATAGGCGTACGAGGCGAGGGTGCAGGGGGGGCAAATGCCCCCCAACTTTCGGGCAAATGTGGTTTTTCGGGCAAAAGAGACACCCAAACGACTAAAAAAAGGTCGTCAACTTTCGGGCAAGTCTGATTTTTTGGGCAAACACAGCCCCGAACGACTAAAAAAAAGGTCATCAACATTTTTTCGGGATATATTTTTCGGGCAGAAGTTCAATCTTCGCCACCCCCCCCCACTGGTGAAAACTCCCGTACGCCTATGCAAGCAACAAGAACTCACCTCCTCCTCCCCCTCCTCCTCCCCCTGCTCTACCATCGGAGGAGAGAATTCTTCCATTGGTCGACTGAAGATTTGTCAGCAGAACGAAAACAATCGTCGCTTGCACGAACAACAGAACTGAGAATGATGACGAAGCCATTGTTACTTCTTCTTCTTTTGTTGTATATTATACGTCGTGTATGCTTAAATCTGAGCAAATATTCAAAGATTTTGAATCAATTCTTTTCTTATTTAAACCTACGCAACGATGATTTTGGATAGTGCTAAGCACTAAGCAGTAGGTCTATTCAACTCTATTGTGTTATCAAAGCTTTTATCTATTAATTATTTCATCGATGTATATATATTTATGTATAATATATATTATATATAATACATAAATAGGACTATATAGGCCTATATCAATACACAAATATATATTTATGTATAATATATATATATATGTATATATATATATATACAGAATCACAGATGCTTAATTTTCAAATACATCAAAACATGAAAACTTGGCCTAAACGAAGACTAGACTTACTGGTACTAGAATAGAAAGTGAAAAATTTAAGAAATCCGTCGCAAACCGGTTGACAACTCAAACCGATGATGTGCTATAGAAACGTAAGCGTCACATGACCCTACTGCAACCGCTGTAATTAAGTTTGAGTAGAAGAAGAAGAAATTCGGTTTTAAGAGAGAAATGAACATTGGCTTACATGCGAGTCTTCTTCCTTCTTCATCTGACGATGATGCTCACATCTGGAGAGAGACATTCATTTATATAGCGACATCATCAGTGGTGGCCCCTCCTTGTCGGTGCCATCCACAGATTTTATGGTGATTACAACACATCGCGGTTTATGCCATGTGCGCATCTCCGATTGTAGGCTATGAGTGCGTGGGCGTGTGTGGCTGTGTGTGTCTTAATCCGCATCTAATTACTGTAACATCAGATACAGACACACGTTCACACACCCATACACACACACACACACACACACACACACACACACACACACACACACACACACACACACACACACACGAACGCATACGCTCTCACACACACGCGCGCGCGCGCACACACACACATGCACACACTCACACGCACGCACACATAAGTGAATAAAATGTCCTAACCCACAAATCCACAGTATCGTCATCGTATTAAAATTAATAATGTTCATTTCAGAAATATAGGCCTACACCTGCATTCAAATATAGCCTATGTACAATGTTCTACATAGTCTACTCTTAATCTATATAAAATGATCTACATGTATGTTTGTATATTTATTTTAAAAAATGAACATAATTAAATTTGCAGACAAAATAACAATGTGTATTTAAAGGTCTAGTGCAGAGGTTCTCCACCGGTGTGTCGCGACACACTAGTGTGTCGCGAAGCGACCGGAGGTGTGTCGCGTAAAAGTGGTGTGTCGCTGGTGTGTCGCGAAGAATTGGTGTGTCGCGAATTTTCCCAGCATACAACCGTCGTTCTTGCATTACACTGTCTTGTTCACTTTAGCAGTTTGGCAGGCGTATACGCTGTGAGAATATAGGCAAATCGAAGGACATAATTTATCTATTCCATTTGATCTCAATCGGGAGCAGCCACAATGTTTGCCTTATAAGCCCTCATGCACTGCCAATGTAGGCCTACATGACACATACTACAGTAGGCCTATAAGACGTCAGCGAGTGCACCGATTAAAATTTTATCCAGTGCTGTAACCTTCGCAAATAATGGGGAAAATTATCATGAAGAAACAAAAATGTTGCGATTTTAAAATTGATGACGCGGAAAGGTTGTTTGCGTATTTAGAGAGTGACAATTTACAATATGAGGAAGGTGCACAAGGTCCAGGGACCCAGAAGTCCCGATGGCCCGTTTTTTAACTAAACAAAATTACTGTAGGCCTGCGCTTTCCAGTTTCCGTTACCATTATTCGACGTTTTGAAAGGCGTTTAGTTTCGTTAGTGTTACCATGTTTTCCTGTTTTGTCTTGAGACTTGAGCTATCAGAGCTAGTGGTTTGGACTATGGACATTTTATGCTTTTTTAAATCTAAAACTCATATCACTCATATAAAATAGTATGGCTATTTTCAGTCGTTAGTCTCAGTTGTAAGTAGAGCGTAGGCACTATAGGCCTACGTGTTGTTACAGTAGGCTGCCGCTACTCTCAAAGCCTGTGGATTCTCATCCAAGCAAACTCCAGGAGCAAAAATTTCATTAGGCTAACAGTTACTGTTAAGACAGACAATTAATGAAGAGTCATAAAACGTCGTAGAATCGTAAAATTCATAGATTAGTAAAATTTTGAATGTTAGAATAATTAGAAAATAGAGAGCATTCAGTATCAACATTCATTTATTCAAATTTGTAGAAATTTCAAATCTATAGGCTAAGCTGGCTTAGGCCTAATTTAATTTTTTGCGATATTCACATGACGATTGCATGGTGTGTCGCGAAATTTGGCTCCAAGTTTAGGTGTGTCGCGCGCCAAAAAAGGTTGAGAACCCCTGGTCTAGTGCGTTTTCGACCGCATTGGTTGCGAGCTGGTGGTTCCAATTAAGTGACTCCAAGGTCTCACACTGTGAGAGAGAATGAGATTTTGTTCAACTTGGAATTCTGTCGACTTTGCATTCTGTCGACTCGGAATTCTAAGGACCTGCGCGAAGCTGAGGCAGTTGGTAAAAGCTGACTGGTACAAGTAAGTTCCTGGTCCAGTAGGATGCCAAAGTCGCGGATCGATGTGGAGAAAGTAGCCTATAATTGTGAAATTTGGCTAGAGATCTATATCTGAACTTCACTGCCAAAGTAAACTGCTATAAATGTCTATGTTTAATATATTTTCAATATTTATGTTATCTTGACTAGCCTACATTTGATTAAAATTAGAATGAAATTTAAAATCGTGTTGTAATGAACGAAATAATTAAAAGACAACTGGTATTTTTTAAATAGGCCTATGCGCAAAATCAAGAAGGAACAGTTTCTGCCTTTGCTTCCCCCGCATACGCCCATCATCCCATGGAGGCGTTTAAAAGTGGAGTGTAGTCTGTGAAATATTAATATAGAAGCAGGGTGGGGAATACATTAGTTGAATGCCTTCAAAAGCAAATTACGCATACCGCCTGCGCAGAAATAACGATTTGGTGAGGCGCTAGATTAGACAGATTATGGCAACGTGACAGCCTCTTGGTTTTGCTTTGAAGAGGGTGAATTGGTCATTGTTATCCTGCTGATCAGAAAGCTGTTGTTGGATCCAAGGTTGCGCTGACAAATTCTATTTTGGATTGACTCTAGACTTGTCAAATGATCTGCTGCCGACGTTTGAATCGGTTCGAGATGGAATTAATTTGTTCTGTACATTATGTCAAGACAACTGACGTGTATGAGATCGACCTCTCTCAGTTGCCTCTGTTCCCTATTTTTCTCCTGTCTCTATATGTCTCTCTCTGTCTCTCTGTGTCTTTCTGTATCTGTCTCTCTCTGCCTCTCTCGGTCTCTGTCCCTGTATTTGCCTATGTCTTAGTCTCTGTCTGTCTGTGCCTCTCTTCCTCTGTCTGTCTGTTTGTTTGTCTGTCTGTCTCTCTATCTCTCTCTGTTCCCTATGTTTCTCTCTGTCTCTATCTCTGTCTGTCTGTCTGTCGGTCTCTCTCGCTTTCCTCCGTTTCTCGTTGTCTCTATCTCTGTTTCTGTTTCTGTCTCTGTCACTGTATATACCATTGTATAATGAGCTTGCGTGTGCGCCTGTATGGGATGATTTTTTTACAGCCTTCAACCTTTCAGACTTTCTAAACTGTATCCGAAGCTTTTACATGGACTATAATCATCGGAATGACTTCTGATCTCATCTCTAATCTCTGACCCTCTCTGCATGTTTGGCTTCATATCAGGCAGCTAAGACTTGACATATTTTCATCCTTATAGAACACAATATGCGTTTAGCCCAGATCAACATAGAATTCTGCTGCTTCTTTATCATTTACGGTTCTATTATATATATATAATATAACTATGCATGTAGCCTATGTATAGTCTATAATTATATAATCGTCTGTTACACTATAGCGCCTCTAACCAACTCTGCAGCTATAATGAGTAAACTGACCGTACACTGTCGGTGGAAAGATGACGGTGAGGGAGGGGTGGTATGGCCACCCCCGTCATAAGCCGTGGCTAAGAAAATGAAGTTGCTAAAATACCCATGGCTGTCTCAGAGCTGGATAATGGGACTGCTCTTCGTGTTCGTCGTGTTCTTTTTGTACTTCTTGCTCTTCTTGCTCTTATTCTTGCTCCTCCTCTCACTTTTCCTTTTCTTTTCCTTTTCTTTTTCCTTTTCTTCTTCTTCTTCCTCTTGCTGTTGTTCATATTCTTGTTCCTCCTCCTCCTCCTTCTCCTCCTCCTCCTCCTCATCTTCTTCTTCTTCTTCTTCTTCTTCTTCTTCTTCTTCTTCTTCTTCTTCTTCTTCTTCTTCTCCTTCTCCTTCTCCTTCTCCTCCTCCTCCTCTTCCTCCTCCTCCTCCTCCTCCTCCTCCTCCTCCTCCTCCTCCTCCTCCTCCTCCTCCTCCTCCTCCTCCTCCTCCTCCTCCTCCTATTCTTCTTCCTTTTCCTCAGTCGTTCGTCTTGTGCCTAGGCCTACATGTATATACTCTAACAGCCTCGCTCGTTTGTCTTCGTTCTCTGTGATCTAGGACCACTATCCATGAATAGGCCTAGTTCTACGTTCTGTCTCTCGGGGGCCAAATCGCTAAATTCGCAGTCAGACTTCCAAGAAAGGCACTCCTGCTACTGTCGCCCTTGGTAACGCTGTAAATAAGTAAGCACGGCTATATAGTAGCATAATTATGTAGGCCAACACTGTTGATGAAGCTGTAACTCTGTCCTCCTTGTAAATCCGTAGATTAACAGCGTCATGTGACTTGTTATAGAACTGCCCGATACACTTGTCCTTGCCGCCCTTGCGAGACTGATTGGGCATATTATAATCTCGCTAATGGTCGCCGAACATGGCATAGAAGACTTAGTATATTACTTTTAAACTGTTCACATATATATAATATATAAATGCATATAATATAGTTCATATCAGTGGCGGCGCCAGGATTTAAGTTTTGGGGGCTGAAGTCCATGGGCAAAGACATTCGCCAAAATTTGCGACGACATTTTTTTAATCATTAATTTTGGTCTCAATCTCAAGAAAATAATTTTCCCATTTATATTTATCCCTGTCCCATAAAAACATGATAAACTTTTAGGGGGTTAAGTCGAACATATTGAATTTTCCCTGTTCAAAAAACCTGATCATCTTTTGAGGGCCTTGCCCCCCTCAACCCTCTGGCGCCGCCACTGGTTCATGTAGAGAGAGAGAGAGAGAGAGAGAGAGAGAGAGAGAGAGAGAGAGAGAGAGAGAGAGAGACGACTGTCGGAATTATGACATACATGTACACTGTAATTGACAAATTATTTTATAGATGCTTTTGAGAAGTAGGTCCACAGTATACCCCGCAGTCGATCGAGTCGATCGATCGAGTCGATCATAACTCGGCCAAGTCGAGTCGATCGAAAAATCGTCGACTCGATCGACTTGCAAGTCGAGTCGATCGTGAGTTTTTTTCGATCGACTCGATCGACTTGCGAGTCGAGTCGATCGTGAGACATGCCAAGTCGAGTCGATCGAACAATCGTCGACTTGCAAGTCGAGTCGATCATTGCTCCGTCGACTGGACTCCACTTAAAAATATTTATCTTAGGCCTACTATTTTTTGAAGTCTCAATGTGAACTACATGATATAATGACGTAATTCAGTTTTTCCACACGAGTGCAACTAATGAACCTTTTGGCAGACGATTTCGTGTTTGTGGAACTGTGAAAGTTGATAGACGTAGGCCTACGTTTTCGATTTGAGTTCAACCAGTAGAGGCGGATACAGAAATATTTGACGGGGGGGGGGGGGGGGGTCAAACATTTTGGGCTTGGGCCGACAAAAATGTTTGTTGGTCATCCGCAGAAAAATCCTTCTTTTAGTCTTTCGCCCAAAAAACTTCTAAAAACTCGTGGCAACTCCGGTTACTTAAAATCTGATGACTTTTTTAGTCATGGACTAGTTTCTCTCTCACCTTCCTGTTCCCGTTGCGTTGATTTACAGCTTCTTGAAAACTGATGGGAGGAGGGTCCGAATGGAGTGAGGGTATGGCCGGATTGCCCTCTTGGATCCGCTCCTGAATGAGCAGGATACATTTAGGCCTGTATAAATTATTATATGTAGATGGTAATTTTGAGAATATAAAACGGGGCCTTTTATGACGTCACTTCGATCAGGATACAGATCTACTATCATATAATTTCATTAATTTTGAGAATACAAAACAAGACCCATGCTTATTGTGACGTCACTCTGATTATGATGCAATTTTAACTATTATAGGTCTATTACAGGTTCACATCGAGAATTAAAACAACTAGGCCTATTGTGACGTCACTTCGATTATGATACAACATGTAATATTATAGAAGTGCATTTTGGTAATATAAACAAGGCCTACTGTGAGGTCACTTTAATTATTATACATATCTACTATTAAAGAAGAGCATTTTGAGAGTATAAACTAGACGAATTGTGACGTCACTTCGATTATTACGCAGATCAACCGTAATAATTTTTGAAACTCATTAATTTTACAGAATCTAAACAAGGCCTATTGTGACGTCACTACGATTACAGTGCACATCTACTATAAATTCACTGAGAATACGAAATTAGGCTTAGTGTGACGTCACGCAGATTTCATTTTGAGATCATATAACTGCAGGGGTGAGCAAGAGACAAAACTAGGTCAAGTCGACTCAAAGTCGATCGAGTCGATCGTTGGCCGAGCCAAGTCGATCGAGTCGTGAAAAGGTCGGCGAGTCGACGAAGTCGATCGAGTCGATCGTCGACCGAGCCAAGTCGATCGAGTCGTGAAAAGGTCGGCGAGTCGACGAAGTCGATCGAGTCGATCGTCGGCCGAGCCAAGTCGATCGTAGCCCACGACTCGATCGACTGCGGGGTATAGTCCACAGCCTCTCGGACGAATTAACCGGTTCATCGGCGATTGCAAAATACAAAGAGACGACTAGACCATTACAATTACCAAATTATACCAATACCCATTACTCATTACTAAATAGTAGCTATATTGCTATAAGACTGCACTCATATATATAACTCATATATATATATATATATATATATATATATATATATATATATATATATATATATATATGCCAGTATCCATAAATATAATATTTAGTGTCACGTAAAATAATATGCGCATAATTATGAATCCCATATGGAAACCTACAGTGGAAAATTGCAATGGTAAGTGCCGTGGACAAATAATATAATTACTATCTTTTGGCAATCTGTCTGTCTGTCTGTCTGTCTGTCTGTCTGTCTGTCTGTCTGTCTGTCTGTCTGTCTGTCTGTCTGTCTCTCTCTCTCTCTCTCTCTCTCTCTCTCTCTCTCTCTCTCTCTCTCTCTCTCTCTCTCTCTCTCTCTCTCTCTTTCTCTGTACATACAAATCCGAGATTGGTTGGTCGCGCCAATCATCTGTGACACATTGTTATTAGGAGTGACAGCTTTGCCAGTCGTGCGTGACACGTTTCTCTGACCCATCATTATCTGTCAATGGAATAACGCACTGGTCATAATGTTTCCTACAATCTCCATCACCCATAAAATTATAGCCTATACAATTACCTGTTTGTATAGTCACCATAGTGGATCTCAAAAATGATCTTGCATCTGACACATACACGCGTTGTGTTCAATACCCATTTCGCTCATTGACAGTTGCTATTATTCAGTCGCGTGTGCGGTGCATGGGCGGTTCTACATGCGGAGGTACCTGGTAGGCCTATATCATTTCCACCTGTTTTTCATTAAGACATGAAAAGCTCTTGATCTGAGCTTAAAGCTTTGACACTGCAACGACATTAACTTGACTGTCATCAAAGCCGTTGGAATCGAAATGAAATACATTACTCTGTATATCTCTCACAACATGCATAGGCCTACAAAATACTTTTGACCATTGACTTCCATATGTCGGCCTATAAGTCTGCATGTGTAAGCTTATTGTATAAGTCGTGCTCTTCATTGATTATAATAGGACCACGAAACACTACTTATGTAGGCTATACGAAAAATGTCAAGCTGTTGCGTACGTGTATTTATAAAAAAAGTATTTGTTTTAAGGGCGCTATAGAAATGGCGATATGACCAAAAATAAACAAATAAATATGGGGGACGCGGTCGGTGGTGTAGTGGTGGCATTGTTGCCTTGGAGCCGGAAGGTTCGAGGTTCGAATCCATCTCGCCGCGTAAGGACCCTGGGCCAGTCCTTCACTCACAATTGCTCAGCGCTTCGGCGTGAAACTCCGATGCAGTGTCCGCTCTGCATTCGGGAGCGCCTCTGAGTAGAGAGAGCTTGAAGGAGCGCTATAACAAGTACACATACAATCAAACAAATATATTAATATGAGATTATCATCCTGCTTCCAAAGTGCAGATGCTCACTGGCGTTCAAGTAGACCTATGACTTCAATGCTTCGCAATCGTAATCTCTACAAACTTCTCAAGCGTCACTTTAAAGCCAAGCCGTATGGCGCCAGAGTGTTTAGACGTTTGTGCAGGCATAATGTATATTTCATATATTTTATGTATTATGTATATTATATCGTCGTCGTCGTCGTGCCCATCCTCATTGCTGCGGATCGGGGATCAGAGTCGACGACGTCATCCTCCTCCATTGCTCTCTGTTCCTCGCGGTCCTCACACAGTCCACCATCGCCATCCCCGTCCACTCCTCTACGTCATCCATCCATCTTCTTCTCGGCCTTCTTCGGGCCCTTTTTCCATCCACATAGCCCTGACATGTGAATGCCGGCAGCTTGTATTTATATTATATGGTCTAAAATAAGTAATAATTGGGTTCAAATTGCGTCTATCTGGGAATCTAATCTCATTAATAGACTGCAATGTATTCAGACGAATCGAGTTAAGCAACTTATTATAATAGCAAGTAGGCTATAGTCATTTTACACTGTTTACAGTCCATTTTAAACCGAAATACCTTAGCATGCAGTACAGAGGCAGAAAGGTTTTTTTTATCCAATTCGCTAGGGGACAGTAATGTGTATTATATTCATGGATATATTCACAGACGATGCGGACACGGTGCAACTTATTATCACAGGATTCCATTGTAAATTGTGATTATTGTATATTGTGATTATTATGCCTCAAATAAAAGCCATTGTTCTAGGACAAAATGGTAGCGGACAAAATGGTACGGACAAAATGGTATGGACAAAACGGTATGGATAAATGGAAGCTGGATGAGAGTATTTTATTGCTGAAATAGAGGGTGGATGCCTTTTTGGGGGCAGAAATAAGCTCTAGTGAAGAAAAAAACTTGAGAAAAGGAAGCCGGATTGGCGAATAAAAATGCTTGAGAAATGGAAGCTGGATTGATGTCTTTCATTCATGTGTTTCATGATGTATCCAGCTTCCATTTCAGCCATAAGATTCCTTAAACCAACCTCTATTTGTAATGCATCTTTCGTTAATCCAGCTTCTATTTCAGCTATGAAAATACCCTTATACAGCTTCTATATCTAAAGCGTTATTTTCATAAATCCAGCTTCCATTTCATATATAAAAATATTCATGCAGAGCCTTCATCCAGCTTTCATGTCACATGCGTCTTTTCATTAATCCAGCTTCTATTTCATATATAAAAATTCACTAATCCAGCTTTCATTTCATCCATAACATTTTGTCCGTACCATTTTGTCCGTACCATTTTGTCCGCTACCATTTTGTCCAGTCACCAAATTGGATAATGCCCTCCTTAATATAAAGCTCTGAAGTGCACATTGAAGTTCGTTAGACCAGTAATAACCATAGATTAGACTGGATAGGTAAGTTTTCAATTTAGAGCGAAAGGCAGTCTCGCTAAGAGAGTAGCGAATATGAGGAAGCAGAGAGTGTAGGCATACACTGTATAGTGTAGCCCATGGGCGGAGTTTGGTTTCCGTTTTGGGGGGCTAACCCCGAATCTGGGTCTTATTGTGAGGGCTAACCACGAAAAAGGATACCATTTTCATGGTAAAAAAGTTGAATCTGGGCCTTCTTGGAGGGCTTAGCCCCCTAGCCTCTGATAAACTCCGCCCATGGTGTAGCCCCACTGTAGCCTAATGGTTAACACTTTGGTACGAAGGGCACACTGACACGGGGTCGCTTCCCGCGGAGCGCAATATCCTCCCGAAGGTCCAGTCAACCTTCCAATCAGCAGATGGCGTTGGTAACTGGTAAGATGGGTATTATATGATGTTATGGGCGCCTTGTTGGCTGTCGACAGTTAGATTCGACGTCCGTAATAACTTGTGATCATCCATTCTTCCGACACATAAATTCAGACATGATTATTATACTATGAATTGCAATTTGCAATCATCTTGCGACGCATGTAGCCTTTCAGTTTGAAATTAAACGAAGATTGTTAAGTTTATCAGCACGAGAATCTACGTTGAGTTACCGAGTCAGACAGCTGCTTGCAGACGAACCATTCTGATTGGTCGTTGTCCTAAGACAAATTGTGTGTGTGTGTGTGTGGTGTGTGTGTGTGTGTGTGCGTGTGTGTGTGTGTGTGAGAGAGAGAGAGAGAGAGAGAGAGAGAGAGAGAGAGAGAGAGAGAGAGAGAGAGAGAGAGAGAGAGAGAGAGAGAGAGAGAGCAGCCATAGGCGGACGCTATCTTTTCCAGCAGCCTCCGTTCGGTAGCTAATAGTCTAATAGACAGTGGGCTTTCCCTTCCTTGCAGGGTCCAGTGGTCCACTACCTTTTGTGGTCGATCCATGCACGCTCCCGTTGCGAGCGCTCGATTGAAGGCGGGGGTCGGTGGTAGCGAGGTGAGAAAATTGCCCGTCTTTAGTTTTATTAAGGGAGAGGCTATCGACTGTCGCTGGGGGTAGATGAGCTGGGTCGTCGGCGGTGGCTCGACCTTCAGTGTTGTCTATTCGACTGACAAGGGTCGTTAAGTAAGGCTTCTTCTTCTTCAGACACGCGTCGAAGCATGGAGCTGGAGGTTCTTTGGCTTGCCCCTTTAGGCGGGGGTCGCTTTTCTTAGCATGGTCAGTTGACAAAGTAGCCTACGTAGCGCACACTATGCACAACGTAAATTTGGTACGAGATCTACGAGTTCGATGTATTTCATGTGAAAGACGACGAATTCTGAAGTGATTGGATTTACACTAAAGCGTGTTTCTGTCGTGAGATGCTTAAGCTGTATGTATACAGTCGTCGGTTTGAAAGAAGTGTATGACTATAGGCCTACACGTACGGATTGCGTCTACACTCACACAACATTGGCCTTTAGCTAGCCGTAGGCCTAAGTATGTAACCATAACCTATAACTATAGATAGGTCTGTCACTCTCCGATCGACATGTCCTTCTAATCAATGCTCTTTATAGCATAACCGTTTCCTTTACTTTTATCATCAAAGCCTCCAACTCATCTCCAGAGTGCAAATAGCCGGAAGTTCAATTATTGATCCGATTCCATTCATAATCCATGGCCATGCTCCATCGGTCTCTTTCAAATTCTATGTATACCAGGTGATCATGTCTTGTAACGTTCTGGTCTGATTGTTCCCCTCTTGGAATTGACATTATTGTCGCCGCAGTATCCAGAATAGCTATAGGACTTGTAGATCAGAGTCATCAGACACGTATGATGTAAGTTTAATTAATGGCTTGACAACTCCGTCTACAAGTTGAATACAGATAATTATAGACACCGTTGAAGTCTTTCGGTCATTTAAGACTTCGAGTCATAAACTTGCATGATCAACTAGTCATAAAATGGTCACTGTATAAGTGACGGCCGGTGATATAGTTCTCTAGTTGATAATCCGAAGGCAAGTCTGCTGTAGAATAATTAAAGAACGCAGTCAGGTTACCAGTTTATTGGCAACTTATAAATATCAGATAATCACGACCGCTTCAACTGTACGCAACAACATACATTGTAGAACTGGACACAGAAGTACATTATATGACAGTTTAAATTCCTCTTCCCATTTTCCTGCCTAGTGAACGTTGTAACTTGATAGTCCTAACTAACCGTCTTCGCATTTCATCAACAGACAAAACACTGCAGCTGACCATCGTAGCCGACAAGAGTTAATTCATGTCGTTAAGAGTGGATTTTCATTGCGTTCTGTGCGACCATGCGTTGCAGTTTCCTAGTCGCCTCTTCTTTCTCGTCGATTCAGAAGGTCTTTCTCGCCGGTTGGATTTCATGGATGACCTTCTCCACGGTCCATCTACCGTTCTGCCTGACTGCACTCATCGTCAAAGATCCCACGTACAAAACCCATGTACTCGTCATAGAACCGAAATCGATCAACCGAATCGAAAGTCATCGACGTGGATCTGATCCAGTACCGCTGTATCCTTTCAGGAACCTTGCCACGGAAATGCAACCGCCGCCTCAAATTATGGATATCATAATCGTCATTAATCGGACCGTAACGAGTAGTCACTTATCGACTACTAGGATTCGTTTAACGAGTACTACAGACAACCAGACGCTGTTAACATCGTCCGACAAACAGATGATAGTTGCCCCGATGCCTCCGACGAGACCGGTGTTCCCCCTTAGACGAAGGCTTCCGCAGGCCATCATCATCGGGGTGAAGAAGGGAGGCACTAGGGCGCTGCTCGAGTTTCTCAAAATACACCCGGATGTTAAAGCACGAGGACCTGAGTCGCATTTCTTCGACAAAAACTTTCACAAAGGGCTCGAATGGTACAGGTGAGTCTGTAGATTGATAATATTGATTGTTCATCTTAAAATTCGACAAATACACAGAATTGTCGTCCACATACCACTTCACCCCTTTGGTCTTTGAGACCCTGGGCCCGATCAATAACGAAGTGCTGACCTTACTGTCAGACCTAGGCCAAAAGCTCTGCACCATTACAGGGGACCCACGGGAAACCACGTTTTTATTCCAACGCCTCTTGTTGACAATACAGAGTTTTAACGCAGCTTTTAGAGGCACTTTCGCACGCCTTGAAGCAGACGAATAGGGCCATTCGGACTAGTTTGTAACTTTTTTATAGCAGTAGTTAAGAAATAAGTCCCTGACTCGGGGCAAAAAATTATAATATTAATAATTGTAATAATACCTATCTGACAAATTTCATCGATGTCTTAGTAGTATAATCAGTATAATTGAGGTGATAGCAGCAGTTCTGTTTAAATTGGTACACAAGAGAAACGAAGGGCTAAGTAAAGTCATAGAATGCACACTGCACACTGCACAGAGCACAGTCTAAGGATGCAGTTGGTAGCTGTGAATAATAGCCTACGACTCTGAAAAGCACAAAGCAGTTATATACAGCAGCTGTTAAACAAAGATGCTTGTATACATAATTATAATTATGCGTATGTATTGCAGGTATATGAAATTATTGTGAACGATTTTCTGTATCGATCGCTTGATCAAGACCATTCTCATTTTTCACTGAATTGATCAGGTGACAACCTTCACCGCGTCATCCTGTCAGTTTAGATGAATGAACGTTGTAATTGAACGAACCATGATAATTATATAGCCCAAGATTTGAATCTTTCAAATAAGTAGCTATTGGTATGCGAAGTTACAGCTAGCCCCACGCATAATGGCGCGTTGAAACTGACTAGGGCTATAGCTACCTCTCAGGTTCCTTTAGCTATTCATGTCAGTGGAGGCATGCAATTAATAGTAGCCTTCGTGTAGCAAGCGGACAAATGTAGGCTCTGCAGCCCTACGTATGTACATGTATGCATGTTTGTCTCTATAATTACATTGAAATTGATTATAGCCTACTTTTCAGTTTATCTTTACCTATCCTTGTCAGTGGTGCAGTTAATAAGCCAAAGCAGGGGACGTATAATTAGCGGAATTGGAAGCAGAGGCGAATGCAATGAAGTGTTGTCTAAGTTTCCTCTGATCTGATAATTGTTTTCTCTGCAAAGTGTCGAAGGAATTTCCGATACGAAGAAGCGTTCTCTTTGCATTGTGTTCGATAGAAAGAGCAACAATTGGTTCTAACACCTTAGAATATTCATTGCATTGTAAATTTGTATATTAGTGTCAAGCGTTGAGTTAGCCTGTGGGGAACTGAGTTAAATGAATAAGGGAGGGAATGGAAGAATGAGCGTGAGTGGACGGATGAGTGGGCATAGTCCTATAATTAATAAGTTGGTAGGGGAATGGGTGAGACTGCGAGTGATCGAAGCGGTGCTGTCAGTCAGTCAGTCAGTCAGTCAGTCAGTCAGTCAGTCAGTCAGTCAGTCAGTCAGTCAGTCAGTCAGTCAGTCAGTCAGTCAAAGACAGAGCAGGTCACGGAAATTTTTTAAATTCTGTCACAGGAGCGCCGAAGTTTCCATGTCACAAGTTCAAAAAATTATGACTCGACGAATTTTTTTCAGAAGGCGACTCCACCCCATAAAAATGCACAGAAAAAAGTAGAGACTTCGTGGCTTGACAGAAAAGGTGCAACATTCATAACATAGCAGGAATTATTTTCACACCTGAGCAGAAAACTTGATGATACTTTCGAAATGTCAGAGGAGGTTCAAATTAGCAACGACAACAAATCAAAGAGATGGAAATAGATTTGGGGGAAGAATGGGGGGTATAGAGACGAAAGACGGACGGATGATGATACCCGAGCGAACCCTGCATAGTACTTCAGTGAGATGAGCTTCTTTGAAATAAATTATCAGAGAATGGTTTTTCTTTGAACAACGATGACGTCTTTGCGTTAGAATGTGATTCTCAATAAATCATCGAAACGCCGTAGACGATCGGGCGTCTGCAGTGCATGTAGTCATAGACGATCTACGTGTCTGCGTGAGACTTTCGAAACTCCGGTGGTAGACGCGTGTATGCGAGGCGGAGGCAAAGGCGGCGTCGGCGTGTGAGGCCAGAGACCCGGGCGATATACATCTGACGTCTTTCTGGTGGGCAGACCGCCTCATATTTCATTAACTCCCGCTGACCATGCGCACCTTGTCTGTCTGTCTGTCCGTCTTTCCGTCTGTAGCCATCCGCCTGTGGATTTGTGGCAGCTGCTATGCAGTTTGCTGCACTGAAGTTAGCATTATGCACGAAAGTTAGCCTCGTGCACGAAAGTTAGCACCAAGCACGAAAGTTAGCATCATGCACTAAAGTTAGCATCATTCACTAAAGTTAGCATCATGCACGAAAGTTAGCACCAAGCACGAAAGTTAGCATCGTGCACGAAAGTTAGCACCAAGCACGAAAGTTAGCATCATGCACGAAAGTTAGCACCATGCACAAAAGTTAGCACCAAGCACGAAAGTTAGCACCATGCACTAAAGTTAGCACCATGCACTAAAGTTAGCACCAAGCACGAAAGCTAGCGTCATGCACTAAAGTTAGCACCATGCACTAAGGTTAGCCTCATGCACTAAAGTCAGCACTAGGGACGGATGCAGAAATTTTCGAACAGAAGGCCAACATTTGTGGCCTTGGTCAGAAAAAATGTCTTTGATTTTTGTCCGAAGAACTGACAACCTTTTTTTCAGTCGTTTGGTAAAAGTTTTCTGAAAATATAGGCATATACCATATCCCTGTCAAAATACTGCAGATAAGTTTTTTTTAGTCATCTCGTTAAAATAATCTTGCAGAGCAAATACACCAAGCCAACACTAAGGCTGCAGTTGATGACCTGGTACTGCTTCCGCGGCATTGATTGAAAGCTTGTTGAACCCTACTGGGGAGGGACGTCCTATGCACAATGCACATCCATGGGGGCATGGCCGGATTAACCCACGGATCCGCCCCTGGTTAGCACCATGCACCAAAGTCAGCATCATGCACTAAAGTTAGCATCAGTACTTCAAATCCAGAGGCGACTCTGCCTTCATTAGTTGTTACTTGGATCGCTGTGTAAAACTAGTAATTGCACCTTTCGTTTTTCATCAGTTCTTCAGTACTTCATATCACAACGCCTATATAGCATTCTATTTCATCCTGTTCCCTCTATACTACCACCACTGCCCCTGGTATATCAAGTTTCTCATTCTTCCTCCAATTATCTAACCATCCATCCGTCCATCCATCCATCCACTGTCTATCCCTCCATATACATATAGTTTATGTTTCTAAGTATACTTCCTTCCTTTTCCTCTTTTATTCTTTCTATAATCTATTCTTTTTTCAGCAAATTCCTCATACTTTCTCTTTGCTTTCATTCCCTCCTTCGTGTTTAGATTCGTTGTAAATTTCCATCTTCTTTTATTGTCGTTTCCTTTTTATCATGTATTATGTTCTCGTGTTGTTCTTTCTATCTTTCCATACGGCAAGTGTTTTTCCAGACATCTTCTACTATATTTTTCATTTTCTTTTCGTTACTCTTTTCATTTCTTTCTACATGCGCCCCAGTCTGTCTGTCTCTGTCTGTCTGTCTGTCTGATTTTCCCTTTCTCGTCTCCCGTTGTTCTCCGCGGTCTCTTTGGACTCTCTTGCCGCTCTATTGGAAGCGGCCTGCATGCAGAGCAAAGGACGTGGGGCCATCGAATAGCACTAACTTACAATCAACATCAACACATTCGAATGCGATAATAAACGCAAATAGCCGCAATCAATCAGCAGGAATCGGCTTATCTATTCGATCCGATACACATGACACGACGACGACGTGTTAATCAAGACATGAGCTCACGAGGAGTCAAACCCACAGCGCTCTGCTGATGCCTTCCGTGCGTTTATCTTCCAACCGCTGCTGTGCCACCACGACTCGGCATAAACCAGCAGCTTTTCCAGTTCTGTGGAAGATGATGATATCTGCCCCCTACCTGCTTTTCCATCTCCATCGTTCCTTCACCCCCCCCCCCTACCATCCCAGCTCGGCGAATAAATGATGTTTCCGATGTCACGCTGTGCCTCAGCATCTTCACAGCAGGGTACCATGCAGATCATTCCGAGTCTGAACGGAAATACATGCACCACAAGACCCTGAATCATCTTTCTTACAATTATTATTATTTTGCTGCTTCACCAATCTTCTTCAAAGTATTTTCGCTTATCTTATCATTCCTCATTTCTTCTGTCTGCCGATGTTGGGGCTTGCATTTGCTAGTGCTCTGCAGTAATGCCAGTCGCAAGCCTGAAGAAGGAGGGAGGGCAACGTTAATCTTCATTAATACATGACACAGTGTCGTTAAACAAAAACTTATTATTTACTTATAGCACATACAATAAGTCAGACATCCTTTATAAATCCATCCTTTTGTCGGCATTATAGGTCTGCCCGTCTGCTCGTCTGCTATAGATGTGTGTTTGTGTGCCTTTATCTGTCCGTGTGTCTGTCCGTTTCCATACGTTTTTTTGTGTTCGTCGGTATAATAATATTATACGTCGCTTGTCTGGCTTGTTCAACCAGAACTTAGTTCTATGAGTTCAAGCGTTGGAATTATGGGTCCGGGCCTACAGGACACATTTCGCTTCTTCACTTCTCTGCAGACATCTTAATATATCTGACACCGGAAAACGCTGTAGTAAATAAGATAGTGCCCTCCATGCACTGAGTTCTAAAGCAGCGCTTCAGAAATTTAGAGTTTACGATCATGACTTAAGAGTGCATTGCACCAACCCACACACAAATTAACACACACAAATTAACACGCACAAATTAACACGCACAAAAAAACACGCACAAAACACACACACACACACACGCACACACACGCACACACACACACACACACACACACACACACACACACGCATGCATATAATATTATAGCCCATATAAAGTTGCTGTTTTCTGTTTTAGGCGCCAGATGCCCGTCACCGATGGCACCCAGTTGACCCTTGAGAAGACCCCGAGTTACTTCATCACCCGCGGGGTTCCCCAACGCATCCGCCGCATGTCTCCCAACGTCCGCCTCATCATCGTCGTCCGAGACCCCGTCACCAGAGCCGTGTCCGACTACGCTCAGGCGGTCACCAAGCGGCCAGACCTCGGATCCTTCGAGGACCTCGCCTTCCTTCCGGCACACCCCCTTCCGGACGGGGGCAACAACGGGACCATCATGGCTGATCGAAGGAGGACGATGGTAGACGCGTCCTGGGGTCCCATCCGGATCGGACTCTACTCGAGGCACCTGGAGCGATGGTTGACGGACTTTCCGATCCGTCAGATGCATTTCGTCAGCGGAGAGAACCTCGTTCGAAATCCAGCCGACGAGATGGAAAGGGTGGAACGCTTCCTCGGACTGACTCGACGAATCGGAAGCACTGACTTCCAGCTGAACACGACGAAGGGCTTTCCGTGCATCCGTCAGGTCGAAGAAAGGTCAACGAGGACACGCTGTCTGGGGAAGACGAAGGGCAGGGCGCACCCGAAAATCGAACCGGCTGCGCTGAAACGACTCGCCGAGTTCTTTCGACCGTTTAATCAGAAATTCTACGAGTTGAGCGGAATTGATTTCGGATGGATGTGAACATGTGCACCCGATCAGCAGTCAACCCCCCCCCCGTATACTGCTAGTCTCTTCCACATATAAGCCAATGAGAGTGGAGCGTTATATAAATTATGATTCTGTAACATTTACGTTTACAACCATGGTATACAGAGAGAAATAATTGTGAAATATAATATTATGCGTGAAGTCTAAATGGTTTACACAATATGTAAGCTATATTGTCATGCAACTTCTTTGACTGTGATTCACAATTGCCTATTGATAATAATATTATACCCACGATATACGTGTATAGTCGATATTATGGGGTGCCTGGTTGTACGGTTTAGCGTGCTGCATGGACAGTCAATCGAGAAATAGGTTGGGGGTTCACATCCCGGCAGGGAAAGATTCATTCTGTTCCACCTGCTCCCCAACTCAGCTGCGATGTGTACCCAGACCGTGAGAAGATGAGACAGGTATATAAAGGAAAGGACTGGTAACCCACTCTCCTCATATGCCGAGACTAAGAAAATGAAGTCGCTGACACTTCATACCCCCCCCCCCATGGCTGCCTCAGGGTTATAGCTTAAGGGATTGCTCTTCTTCTTCTTCTTCCTTGTTACATATCGGCAATATATAAGCTATTTTGAAACACATAATTATTGTAACACTGAGCTGCATTAAAATCCCTTCATTATCACCAGTGATGACTGCTTTACTGCATGAATTGCGGTCAAATCTTGAATATTTGCCTACTGTATAGGCTATACTATAATTTTATAGTATATTTTCATACACTATGAGCGTGATGGATATGTTGTCGATGCGCTATAACAATGTCATGATACATATATTGCACAGCAGCCGTCTATTGCTAAATTAGTGCCTGAATTAAATGTCTAAAATGGCCTTGAATCGCAGTCAACTTTATAAGGCAGCAATCAACCCTTTGGGGCCGTCCATAAAGTACGTCACGCTATTTTTGACCATTTTTAAACCCCCCTCCCCCTGTCACAAACTGTCACACTTTCTCGGACCTCCCCTTAAAGTACGTCACACTTTCTCGGACCCCCCCCCATAAAGTACGTCACACTTTCGAATTTTTTTAAATTAACACCTTATTAAAATTTTATCTAAAACACACTTCACTATTAAACTGTAAGGTTTCCACTTAAAAGAACTATCACATTATTAAAATGACTTTAATAGTAGAATAGTTAATTGTCGACAGTACTGTTGTCACAGTTATTCATTGAAGCAGTAACTCAATGTAGATTGAATTTGAAAACAAAAATTGCAAAAATTATACTAGACAATTATATAATACACATCATTAAAAAAATAAATGTGTGACGTCACACATGGCCTGACCCCTCCCCCTGTCACAAACTGTCACACTTTCTTACATCCCCTCCCCCTGGAGCGTGACGTACTTTTGTGCCTATAATTATATATTAGCCTATATACTTTCATGACCCACATGGTTGTCGAGACAGCTGTGCACTGGTTCTGGTATAGGCCTAGTTGTGATTGTTACTGCAGGTAACCTTACTGCTAAAAAGGTTAAGAACTTCGTGCGGGCATGCATGTAACGTTCAACCACCTCTTGATTCTTGAATTAATAGGCTCTCGTTAGTATTATAGGAGGAATGCATGTACATATTCAGTTATATAGTAGGCCTATTATTTTTGTGCTATAGTGTCGGCAGCTGTTATCAGAATAACGGCCTTGAATTTTTTAAGTGACATGAAATATAAAAAAAACAATGTTCAAGACTTGTGTTAATGAATGATCAAAATAATTAATGCCCGTTTCATATCTAGGAAAAAAATTCAATTATTAGGAATTTTTTTGAACAAATACTTCCACAAAAATCGAATTGCATCGTATTAATGGTAGCCCGCAAATATTTTTCACGTTCACTGTTCAGTGTTCACGTTTTTAGCAAAAGTTTGAAAATACGAAGCTGGAAATTAACAACATAGGCATTCTTAGGTTTCTAGATGTAAATTTCTCGCTTTTACTCAGACTGAGTGTAGGCTATCAAAATTAATAACTAAAGACTAAATTTTCAGGAGGTGGAAGAGCTCGGCACTGTTCTCTTTTGTTCCTATCTTCGAGCATATCCATGTTCTGATCCAGCAAACTCCTCCATATTTCCTTTTCCCATTCGTTGCAATGTTCAGTATAATTGAAACGAAGCCTCGCTTTCCTTGAAATACATATAAATAAATAAATTGCGCTAACAACCAGTTTAGAGTTCGCATAATTTATATGAAACTGTAGAAGGTTAAATATATGGATGGACTATAATTGAACAGGAGAGGTTTGACGACAACGACATGCATGCATATGAATGTATAAAAATTATATCATCAATGTTGTGCATCAAGCACCATTCTTCAATCACAATACATAGATCGATCGAGTTTAGCAATATTATTGCCGGTAAAAGAATTGTTTACTTATTAGCTCCATAGATAGCTGCAACCTCGGGGGTGGGGTGGGGTGGGGGTTCGAACATATCGCATTACAAGACGAGTCCATGCAGTTGCCATCGTATTTCGCAGTTGACAATTTTAATGTGTATGGGTATGATGTGTGTTCCAAGGAGAGAGGTCGAACTGGAGTTATGGTTTAACGCCCTAAATGGAAATACCACAGTAGAAAGCATCCATATAATTTATTATATCAGTCAAAATGACGTATTCGTTGTACTGTGTTTTCAATTAAAAAAATTCCAACTTGTCATGCAGGTCCCACCCACACATTATACGCATTATACATATAGTTCGTGAGCGATGTTATAGTTTTCTCTGAGTAAATTCGTAGTCTGCATGTGACTCCTTGGTCCGACAAGTTGACGTTGATTTATGCAGAGATCTTGCTATGTGTTGTATGGATATACATGTACAGCTATCTGTCTGTCTGTATGTCCGTCCGTCCGTCCGTCCGTCTGTCTGTCTGTCTGTCTGTCTGTCTATCTATCTATCTATCTATCTATCTATCTATCTATCTATCTATCTATCTATCTATCTATCTATCCATCTATTTGTCTATCTGTCTGTCTGTCCGTCCGTCCGTCCGTCCGTCCGTCCGTCTATCTATCTATCTATCTATCTATCTATCTATCTATCTATCTATCTATCTATCTATCTATCTATCTATCTATCTATCTATCTATCTATCTATCTATCTATCTATCTACATGTATCTATCTATCTATCTATCTATCTATCTATCTATCTATCTATCTATCTATCTATCTATCTATCTATCTATCTATCTATCTATCTATCTATCTATCTATCTATCTATCTATCTATCTATCTATCTATCTATCTACATGTATCTATCTATCTATCTATCTATCTATCTATCTATCTATCTATCTATCTATCTATCTATCTATCTATCTATCTATCTATCTATCTATATGTCTATATGTCTGTCTGTCTGTCTGTCTGTCTGTCTGTCTGTCTGTCTGTCTGTCTGTCCTGATATTAGGACGCTGCAGTCAGTTCCTATACCAATTAAATAGCAAGTATATATATATATATATATATATATAAGTTGAAACTCGTAGTCTGGCGAAACCATTGCGACTCTCTACAGCGCAGGTTAAGGTCAGTGCTTCGCTTTGATGTCTAAAAGGGTCGTCTTCGGATCTTCGGATGTTCGGGTGTGCGTTCAATCCGGGTTTGTCTCGTTTTTCAGATCGTCGTATTCGATTACAGTCGCAAGTGTATTCAGACATCGTCGTCACCTCTGTCTGTCTGTCTGTCTCTGTCTGTCTCTCATTCTGTCTGTCTTTGTCTTTCTCTCTGCCTGACTGTCTTTCTGTCTGTATGTAAGTCTGTATCATGTCTGTCTCTCGTCTCGCTCTCTCGCTCTCCCCTTTGAATCGTTTTCGGGTCGGGGGTCGTGAACCCGAGGTGGCCGTATACCGCTCTGTTTCATTTGCAATGATCCATCTCTCCCTCTGCTTTCTCCTTCTTCCAGATGATTGACAGCGCAAGGTGGTCGACGTGCTCCCCTCACAACATAAGGTCTTGCGGTAGCGAGAGGCGATGAAGATTCCAATCCGTGGAAATGGCCAATCATCCCACCACCCTCACCGCCACCTCCACCACCTTAGCCACCACCACCGAGGTGGAAAAGTGCGAAACAAATTGACCTCTGATGCTGATGACTATACGACAAATACCCGTCAGATAATAATTATACGACCAATAATTCTGTAGTTGCAGATGACCGTTGCAGTTAATTCAGATTTGTTTTGACTATCAACGGTCAATGGTTGAGCTTCACGAATGACTCGATCAGTTTCGGAATCTTAATAATCATCCGTCGGAATGTCTTTGTGTCTGCCTGGACGAGAGATTTATTTCAACAAAGGTTTCTGTAGAAACAGTATATTATGTTCCAAAACCTTTTATCTAGATTCTGCATCTGTCTTAACGGTTAGGAAACTTAGGATGGATTGCCTGTTTTGCTTGCATAAGTTGCATTCATCCATCATCGCATTTGTCAGAGACAGCAAAGTCGACCAGCCCTTCGTTTGGATTTCTTTAGTCACTTAAAAGTGAATACATTCAGTTCTACGCGATTTAATACAGATAATTTATCAACGTGCATACGCTATAGAACGTTAGCGAACACTTTAAACCAAAGCTGCGAGAAACTTTTATCTGAAACAGAGCCTTTCCCCGTTTTAGCACGACATTAATCAACCAATTAAGTTTCTATAACCGTTGCGCCCTCTGGCTAGAAACTTTGCCACAAAATGAATACAGTGACCGTGCACTGCGAAGAGACTGTAGGTACATAGCAACTCAAGAGCATGCTATTGACATTGGGATCTTCAGTCTCTTGCAACTGCGGCAAAACTGGAACAGAGAAAAATTAAAGTCCTTATATGCATTGCATAAATTATAATATTATAGTGTATAGCCTACAATGGCCCTACATAATTTCATAATTTTATACGGACTACACCGCTTCATTGTCGGTATAACTAATAGTGTTAACATAATTCTGCTTATTCAAAAAACTTATGTGTATGTGCACATGTGCGTGTGTGTGAGTGTGTGCTCTCATATATTTACACAAGCACACCGCAGACAGACTCCCATGTATATATTTATTTATATATTATATATATGTATATATATATATATATATACTTGGGTATATCTACTCACATAGTCTCGCCAATTCCGCTCTATATGCTATCAAAGATCATGATTATATGAACATATGAGAGACTCGGCGTATAAAATACGTAATTTATAATATACATATATAAACATATATTTATGTCAAAATAAGAGCACACATGTATGTGGGGTCGCACCCTGGCTTGGTACTGAAGTGAGAGAAGGATGCTGAGAGATAGTGATAAGAGATGAGGCGATGAAGCATGACCACAGTTCTTATGGAAGAAGATCAAGGAACCGTTGAACGAAACGAGTCAACAGTTTCGTTATCTTCAAACACCTGTTGAAAATTCCTTTAGAGTTCAAAGAATCACAGGCAGCTGTTTCTGTCTCTCTGTCTCTGTCTCTCTGTCTCTATGTCTCTGTCTCTCTGTTTCTAACTTTCGTTCTATATACCCTTCTTTCTGTATCTTTCTTTCTACCCATATCTCTGTATTTCTGCGTCTCTCCCTATGTCTCTCTTTGTCTCTCTTTGTCTCTCTTTCTCTGTCTCTCTCCCTCTCTGTCACTGTATGTATGTCTGTCTTCTCTGTTTCTCTGGCTCTGTCTGTCTTCTCTGTCCCGGGCCGTCCGTTTGTCTGTCTGTCTGTCTTTTTCTCTCTCTGTCATTAACTTTTTAATTCCTCCTTCTCTTTTTCTCTTTTTATACCTGATTTCTTTCACCATCTCAACGTTTCTCTTTCTATTCGTTTTTCAATGTCTGCGTTCTTCTCTTTCTCTCTCCGTCTTTCTATCCCACTGCGTAAGCACACTACACACTGCACATGCAGAGAGAACATCAGTTATCTTCCTCAGTCTCATCGTTCCTTCCACCATCTTCTCCTCCTTCTTCTCCACAGCAGCTGTTGACTGTTCCGCCTCATCCTCATTTCGGATGATATAGAGAAGCAAAGAATGTGCAGAGTGGTGGTCAACGGCGCTTGACCAGTTGCTTCCGCAGACACACTCCCGTGCTGCAGTTCCCATTGCACAGCGAAAGTTCTTTGAACAGTTAATTATATTGCAACGTCATAAATTGCTCTGAAAATTGTGGGCTTGATTGGTATCAGACGAAACTGTGGATTGGAAGTTTGGAACCAACCGACTGTAACTCAATTAATTATTAGGCCTCTACGTGTAATTTGACCCTTCGAGGCTTCGACATCACATCGGTCTTACAGAAATATTGTAATGTATGCAATGGCATTGCATTTTCCTACATTCAATTACAATCATTTTTATGGTAATGAATCCGTTCATACGCACAACCGCACATACACGTGGCTTGTTGCGGTTTAACGACACTGTCATATGGAAAATGATTAGTGTCGCCCTCCTCATTTATCCAGGCTTGGAACTGGCACTGGCAGAATGCTACCAGTGGCGGAGTTATACGCACATACATAATTTTTATGCGGATATATATAATATATATATATATATACATACACCGTGAGTCAAAAAAAGTAAGCCAAATAATTTGTCTTATATCTCTAATGCCTGATAACATATCACGCTAAAATTTTCCAAATATTTAGAGAATTCGAACAAGAATATGATTCAAAAATTTCATGAAATAAAGTTGAACGAATAAAAAGATATGAATATTTAAACTTCATATGCCGAAATTGCCGTTTACAAACAATTTTCTGTCAGATTCAGTAAAATGTAAGTCAAACTTTTTCTCATATCTCTAATGCCTGATGATCAATCATTCTAAATTTTTCCAGATATGTAGATAATTGAACTAGCAATATGACCCCAACAGTATGATTTGATTATTTAATTAAATAAGATGCTCAAAATGTCATCATCCAGCTTGCACGCAAGCCTTGAGGCGCTGGCGCCATTAGGCAACAGCATCGTCGATTATCCTCTGGTCTAGGCCATCCCATGCACACTTCCAACAAGCGTTGCTTCAGATCGTTTATATCATGGATTGCTGTCTGGTAGACTCGGTCTTTCATTATGCACGCTCCACACTTTATATTCCGTAAACTTTTACTCCAGGATCACTGAAGACCAAAATTGGGGACTATCAGGCATCAAAACTGCAGCGAACACCATAACAGATTTGCTGAAAACTGAAATTTCCGGAGATGAAGTTTAAATATTCATATCTTTCTATCCGTTCAAATTTATTACATGATATTTTGGAATCCTATTCTAGGTTCAATTCTCTAAATATCTGGAAACTTTTAGTATGATTAATTATCAGGCATTGGAGATATAATAAAAACAATTTAGCTTACTTTTTTATTGAATCTGACAAAAAAATTGCTTGTAAACGGCAATTTCGGCATATGAAGTTTACAGATTCATATCTTTTTATCCGTTCAATTTTATCCGGTGAAATTTTGGAATCATATTCTTGGTCCAATTCTCTAAATATTTGGAAAATTTTAGCGTGCTATGTTATCAGGCATTAGAGATATATGAAAAACAATTTGGCTTACTTTTTTTTGACTCACGGTGTATATACACTGTGTCCACGATAAAGTAGATCACACAATAAAGTGTCATAACTCGGTCAAAACGTTGAGGATTTGTCTGAAATTTTAAACACAGCACCAGTGACCATATTTACACGAGATCCTAAAACCGATTAGAAATATTTGCGTGTTTGTCAATTCTATGATCGTTTAAAAGGCAGCACCGAAAAATTGAACTTTCCAACATGGAAAACCTAAAAGGAAGTAAAATTCAGCTACATATGGTGTTCCAAATGTCCACCTTGTTCACGGACACACGACCGTAGACGTAGACGCTACTGTTTGATGGTCCTGTCGATGATCACCTGGTTAAACAACTTCCAATCTTCAAACAGACGCGCCATACGCCCTACGGTTATCGATGTTATGAATACGCGTGAACGAAAATCACGCTCCTCCACCACATGTACTCCGGATCAAGATCTGGACTGCTGGACGGCCACAGCTGCGGGATATGAAGCCGAGTATCTTCCGGGACAGCTACTACACTACTACGTCTACGGTCGTGTGCTCGTGAACAAAAATGACATTTTGAGCACTAATTATAGCTGAATGTTGCTTCCTTTCAGCTTTTGCATGTTGAAAAGTTCAATTTTCGGTGCTCCATTTTAAACGCTCATAAATTTGACAAACACGCGAATATTTCTAATCGGTTTTAGGATCTCGTGTAAATATGGTAATTGTTACTGTGTTTTAAATTTCAGACAAATCATACAAGTTTTGACCGAGTTATGACACTTTATTGTGTGATCTACTTTATCGTGGACACAGTGTACATGCAGGCCAAGTTTATCAAGTGACATGTAATGTATAAGAAAGTGGTAACAGGTGGCAGAGATGAAAAGCTGGAGCAATCGCGCTTTAACCATGCAACGACATCCTTCTTTGGCGGTAAACCATATCTGAAGTGGTAGATTCCAGTGAACAGCTATAGTCACCCGTAATTAAGACTAATCATGCGGTGTTCTACCTATCAGATAACTGGCTCACAGATAAAATAAATCTGACGGCTAATTACCTTGTCCGTAATTGTAGCAATTCTACATCGCGGAGGCGGAGCGCAAGACCCCGGGAAGGAGAGAAGATAGATAGACCGAGATTCTTAGAGCGACGGAGGTGGAAAGATCTTGGAGGCGAAGGGTGCAGGAGGGAAGAGAAGAGGGTGTATGAGGGTGAGGAGTGAGAAAATGGGGCTGGTATAGGAACGTCAGATGCAGAGCCTTCTATTACTGAGTAATGGAAGTCTCTGGCCAGATGCAGGCGAGGGATTCTCCTACCTTTATCAGTCCATTATGGTGAGTCAATACAAAGTTGACCGCCATTCAACCCGTACCCTGACTTTTGATCATCGCAGCGGGGGGTAACGGTCGTCCTCCCACCCCCGAGATCTACAGAAGAACATCAACATCATCAGATTTCATCCGAAAGAAGCACCGATGCGTGTTAGCATATAGCTCAGGTAACCCGACCATAATACAGGTAATTATACATCACGCTTCACCAACGTCCGCTCCCATGCACGGCCGCCATATATAGTCGAATTACCGATGTTCAATGCTGCCCCTATTTATGTCCATTACCCCTGGGGTTGGACCCCATATATTTTCGGAGATATAAGGATAGGGGAGGGTCGCCTGGGTGTGGGATGGGGACGTGGGTACAGTTTAGGAAGACGCCACGTAGGTTTGGGTAGGAATGATTTCTTACCCCTAGGGTGCGTCAATTTGGTGCAATGGTGTTCGTCTATCTATGCGTCACCTATATGTGGACGATGGTCAAGCAATTACAGTCGCCTGACCCTCCGTGGTCAGCGCCTGACCACCCGGGGTAGAGGGTCAGAGCTTGACCACCGGGGGTCGAGGCTTGACCACCCCGGGGTCAGTTTCCGACTACCGACGTCGTGTCATTCAAATGAGCAAAATTATTTAGAATGAAATTAGACTGATTTATTATGTCTTTTGGTGACAGCGACAGACAATGACAGCTAGATAATAGTGACAGGACTTGAAGACCATGGCATCTGTCATTGTCAACGGCACAAGAGAGACAATAGAATAATAGAGACAATGAAATAATAGCACATAATAAAGAAAATGAAGAAGTTTAAAGTTTAAAAAGAAGTGCAACAGATGTATGCACGCATGTAATGCATATATGAACAATATTGCATATAATGATGATACAAAAAGTCATGTACAGTTGTACATAATATATCACCAGGCTATCTATAACGCTATTGAAATGATAGATGCAAATATGAGCTTTTTTGTCAAATATATATCTAAACAAATACACATAGACACACGCATCTATATAATTATATACATATAAAATTGTACGAGTATACCTACACATTTCATGTACATTGTACACACATGTAGATATATTTATTAACCTATTTATTTATTGAATTGTACAAAAGTAAACTGACTGAACTCAGATAATTATTGTTTCCGTTCTTTCATTCCCGCAGGCAGATTCGAAATTACAGGAGATGCTAATTGTTGTCTTCGTATATAACGACTGACAAAGATGTCGGAAAGCCGTGACCCGCCTGACCTCTAGGGCATCTGAATAACTGAACGATGGACGGAAGGAGAGAGAAAGACACGCAAGCAAATTGAGACACGTACTAAATGAATGTGTGTGCAATGTATGTATGTATGTATGTATGTATGTATATATGTATGTATGTATGTATGTATGTATGTATGTATGTATGTATGTATGTATGTATGTATGTATGTATGTATGTATGTATGTATGTATGTATGTATGTATGTATGTATGTATGTATGTATGTTTCTATGTATGTATGTATGTATGTATGTATGTATGTATGTATGTATGTATGTATGTATGTATGTATGTATGTATGTATGTATGTATGTATGTATGTATGTATGTATGTATGTATGTATGTATGTATGTATGTATGTATGTATGTATGTATGTTTCTATGTATGCATGACATTGCATGTATTTATGTATAGTTATATGTATGTATGCATATTATATCTATGACATTGTATGTATATTGTATATTCTATGCGGGTAGCGAACTCCGCTTGGTGCGCGGAGAGTATAAGAATTCGAGCAATCGACTGAGTTGCTCAGTGAGTCTATAGAGACCACGATCAAATCCTTCACTCACAATGTTTATTGCTCAACTGCATTCTTCTGCATCACATTGTTAGACAACGAACAACAACAGACTCTTCTCAGTCTATAACTGAAGGGCGCTGGTTCCGAACCGCCTACGCTGTGGTGTAAGACTGTAAGAATGGCATTTTTGGAAATCATCCCATGCAGCGTTGGACAGTATTTACACTTTGCACAGATGCTGTGCCGTATACCGACGCTGCAGTGCAAACAAACGACCACTGTTTTGATTTCTTCTTTTCCTTGTTTTCGTATCGGTCGGCGACGAAAGGCGACCGATTAGGAGTCGAAACGAAGTCGAGTCGAGTCGAAGGTTTGTCTAATAACCTGTTGAAATTCGGACAAACAGAGGAGAGGGCGTCCTTATGTCGGCTGTGGAATAACGAAACCAGATCCGTATACGGAACTGATGCCAATTATAATCGTCCGGTGTGAGGCAAAATCATGACCTATGGTTTGAGCCATAATTATCATGATTGATTGGAATCTGCTTCTATTAAATTCTATGTCGTATTTGTACGGTATTTCTATGTCATAATGTCATTTTCGGGTGGGCGCAGTGGTGTAGGGGTACGTTCGGTGTCTTGGAGCGGAAAGATTGCAGGTTTGAATCCACCCCCAAGCCGCCGCGTAAGGACCCTGAGCAAGTCCTTCACTCGCAATATTATTGCTAATTCGTTTGGCGTGAAACTCCGATTCAGAGTCCGCGATGTAGTCGGGACGACTCGGGAGTGCCTCTGAGTAGTTCTTGAAGGGGCGATATAACAAGGTGCTCATAGCTGTAGGCCATAGTTACATGTATACAAACAATTTTGGCAGAGTTCTTTGTTTTTCCTACTTATAGAACTATAAATGATTACATTCATCGGTTTCTGCATTTGTTTACGAAATTTGTGCTTCCTGTTACATTTGCCACTGGCGGAACAGATCTTTCCCGTTTCTTTGTTGTTAGATCAAAAGTGCGAGTAGTGGGAAAGCAACCTTTCCGCGGAACCAATTTAGTACTGTATGGGGTTCCGTTATTTGATCACACGATCCCATATGCATGGTTTGCTCAACGCGCAGACCTCTGTCGAAGCAGACAGACACATCATCTCACCATCTGCTTTTATAACATAAAGGTCTCGCTCGGGATTTCTTTATGCGCCTTCGCTGATCTTTGAACTCAGTATTGATCGTTCCTTATAGGGCTGCCAACTCTTGATTTTGCCATTCCGGGACGCCCGCAGTCAGTATGACATTTGTAGGGTATACCAGTTTAAACTTTCCACATATATTGCATAGGCACAAAGTCTTGGAAATCAACACGTCATCTCTCAAAAAGCATTACTAACAATAGGTACCTACATATGACACAATATGCTACTGAGTGTCCGTGGTTTGTAAATTTTTCATAACTTGAACCCAGCGCTGTCTAACATTCGATGTTCAGCCAATAACGCTAGGTTTAATAGAGCGCAGAACGCAAAATCATCACTCAACTTGCCGAGTTAAGTGTGCAAAAAATTAATAACAATATTTTGTCAAGGGCATCTCTACCACAAATTCCAGGACAATTTGAGATCAATCCGGGACACGGGACGCACAGGTCGATTCCGGGACTGTCCCGGCGAATCCGGGACGGTTGGCAGCCCTAGTTCCTTACCCAACAAGCCTTTTAGTAATCATTTTGATTAGGAGGTCGTCTGTTAGAAGTGCCTGCGAACACCTGTCCTCGACTCCTCGACCCGCTAGTCGTCGTCCGTTCTCTCGCCCGTCTCTGTGTCAGCTGCAAATGCAATGGACTTTGAACCGAGTAGCCTACAACGCGGTCATTAGGTCTAAGTTCAGAAATCGAAGCAAACTTCTCATGAACGAGTAATGGAAATTATGGAGCGCATAGGCAGTGGGGGGGACGGGGGGCTAAGATTTTACTTCTGCCCGAAAAATAAATCTCATGCCGGGGAAAAAGTTGAATTCTCGTGAAAAATGCTTATTTTTTTACCGTTTCCCGGGTCTGCTTTCCCGAAAAAACAGACTTTCCCGAAATTTGGGGCATTTGCCCCCTCTGGACCCCCGCCTCGTACGCCTTCCATTGGAAAGACAGAATCGGACAGTCGCTGTTGCGCGTAGGCTATAATCAAGTGCTGATTAGTATAATTATGAGAATTTTAGAAACAGAACTGGAAGTCAGGCTATGATCCACGCGTGAGTTGCATGGAGCGTGCACAGGAAACTTAATTATATGGACCCTATGAGATAATGAGAGACTACGGTATTATATTCGTTTAATTCTTGAAAAAGTGCCGGCTGACACACCGCAGCCTGGTAAATAGTGGTGTTAAGAAAAAAGAAAAAAAGAAAAAAAGAAAAAGAAAATTAAATTGTTAAGAAGATTTGGTGATTTAATGATTGTTAACGCTCTTGTACAGGACTCTGGAGATAAAGTTCTTATTGTCCTTTTGCGGGAGATGTAGCGTTGAGAGTAATTATGAACTTCTGACCTGTAACTGGACAGTGCTGGACAAGTTACAGACTTACAGACTTACAGTATAGCCTGCAGTCCATGGCTCACGCACCCATATAATAGTAGGCTATATCAAAATTACTTAGAATAATTTCCAAGCCGCTTGGAAATGGTTTGTCTCAGCAAGTCAAGCAGAAAGATATTTTGTATGTGAACATCATATTCTGACGTCATCTGCACACTCATGAACAAAGCAGATTATTAATGCTTCAAGAGTCCGCGTGTGACGACGTATTGACTTGGATATTGGCTTTGGAGTCTCGCACCAATTTACTCGAAGTCAATTTGTTCCAAAGCGTGAGTGGGCGTCTGCGTATAAGGCTGCTCCCAACACTGTGTCTTTGCAATCTGCCTAATTCCCTTCTGTCTCGATTCCAGCATACTCGATAGCACTGAGTGTGATCTGCAGTTGCCTGTTGAGACACTGATCAAAAGCAAAGACAGACTGATAGAAACAAGACAAACAGACGGACGGACGGACAAACAGACAGACAAACAGACAGACGGACAAAAACAAACAGATGGACAAACAGACAGACGGACAAACAGACAGACGGACAAACAGACAGACGGACAGACAGACAAACAAACAGATGGATGGACGGAAGCACACTTGCTAACTGGAACTAAATGCTTGATAGACAGAATCGAGAGGTGAGCGCTAATTGAAGTCATAGACGTCATCAAAATAGTGCGAAATTAAATAAGGATTTCACTGAACAAAGACGTTTACTACGGTATATTACTATTATGGAGATTCAGTTTTCATTGGGGGGGGGGCGACTTTCACTGCTGTAGACTCTTAATACACTTTGCTGTAGACTATATCGTTCGTTTTGCATCTCAGATTAAGAGTAATTGCACAAATGTCAATTTATCGGTCCAGCTATAAATCAAATCAAAGCAATAATTCTTTATTGGTCCTTTCCAATAACAACAACAACAACAACAACAACAACAACAACAACAACAACAACAACAACAGCAACAGCAACAGCAACAGCAACAGCAACAGCAACAGCAACAGCAACAGCAACAGCAACAGCAACAGCAACAGCAACAACAACAACAACAACAACGACGACGACGACGACGACGACGACGACGACGACGACAACAACAACAACAACAACAACAACAACACAAAGCAAACATAGAGGTCATAAACAGTATTACAAGTATCGCAAAATTATACTAAATTATTAATGTATCAATCGTTACAATTAGATCATTTGCATAATATTTAAGTTATCTAATTATAAAGATTGATACTGAAGTGGGAGAAGTTATTAATTATGCCTTATGATTACATATTATGTAATCATGACTTGGCAAGAGCACACTATTTTTGAGGAGCAGGTCAGAAATTTTGTGGCCTCGCAAGGTCTTCCTAAAATGCCATCGACAATCCTGCAATACAGCCTGATTTAAATGCTATGTAATTCGAACCATAGACGGTTTTGAGTGATTTTGGGAGCTTGGGGTGACTTTTAAAGCACCGCCAGAAATCGTGATTAATTGGGCTGAATACCCAAGAGCACACAATTTTTGAGGAGCAGGTCTGAAATTTTGTGGCCGTACAACAGAGAAGACAATGGGGAAGACAATGGGAGACACATCTATCATTCTATCAGAAATTAAGGTTTTAGATGTCAAAGTCAGATAGATGTTTTCGAGATAAATGTTTGCTCTGGCGCATTCATCCACGGTCCACTGCTGATGGGAAGCTCAGACTGTGAGGGAGAAGACTAGTTAGACTCCCCAGGTAGCCTAAGTCTAGGGCTCTAGGCCTATTATCGGCCGTTGAGAATACAGTCATGAATTCTTCAGTGTCATCATTGTCATGGCTTCTTCTCGAAGGCGATTTTTCTTCAATATGTCTCAATCATCAATTGCTTCATAGGGCCTAATAATAATAATAATGACAATCTTTGTTTAGTCTTTCACACTGACGCACCACAGTTTGATTACAATTTATAGTATGAACGGTTGATCACAGGTTATTACAGGAAGCTGACGAGTTGTGCAAGGTGTCGTTTTCTATCGCCATCTGGCGAATAAAAACCTGAGTCGACCTTTAAGATGGTAGCTGGAAGCTCTTTGCGCTAGAGTGTTGCTGTTACCCCAAACCAGCTCCCCAAAGAGGCCTGCATTCACTTCAAAGTGAATGCGGTCAGAATCTGCCGTGCACGTTTGAGGAGCGCTTGAGTATATATCACCAAGGTTTTCATTCGACTTCCACACAAAGAACCTGAAGTTGGACTTCTCGAGAAAAGTGTCCAGAGGAGTGAGAGGACAGGCGTCTTTTGTTTTAGGTAAAGCTAACATATCGTAAGAAATCGTAGCATATGCACGGTGGCATTGATTTGACCTGATGAATCGGTTTCGAATCGTTGTACTCGCATATGACTTCTATAACGCTGTTATTATTAGTGTTTCGTTTTACCCCGGTATAAGTTAGAAATGCGGGTCTTTAAAATTAGTGTTTTAGATGTCTCTTGTTGTTGTTGTTGCATCAAATTCCAATGTGTCAGTGCTAGTTCTCTTTTCTTGATTCGATTAAAGATTAATGCTATTGCCAGAGGTAGGCAACTGAAAAATCTGAAAAATCTTTTTGGCTTGATGGCTAATTGTAGCCTACTGTTTCTAATTACAATTATATAATTGCAATTAGAAACATTGTCAACATTGTCAACATAAAATTGCCATTGACAGGAGGCGCAAGTGGAACCAGGTCTTTCAATTTATTGACTGTTCAGCACTTTAGCCACAACAGTTCAATAGTCTAAGCCTACATAAATTTTGTCCACAGGTAGTTATAACTCATAAATAACTCATGTGGTTCTGTGAATCGTAAATTGCGAACTGGCATAAATAGGACTTGTTAATCAATCAGTCAATCATTCGGAATTTTTATAGCGCTCTATTCTTGGATTGTCATATCTTGACCTTGTAATTTAGTTGCGCATGAGTGTAGGCCCTAATATTATACGCGAGAGACAGCAAATAAAATCATCAACTTAAGAACTTTTATATAACGCCTGTGTTCTGTTGGCCAAGGCATAGGTCGATGATCGCAGGTGCTGTGTAAAGAGGTGTGCAAGTAAGATCCATAATTATATACTGAGTCTGACCGCAAACCAATTAAGTCCAAGACGACTTGGAAACAGTTTACAGAGGATGCAAGTCCAGGAAAACTGAATTTTTTGCTGAAATCTGATAGTTGCATTAGACTCTGTGTATTTTCAAATCAAATACCAAATTTTATTAAGGCAACAACCGTAGCACATTGGTAAAAAACAGAATAACAGCATTAGGGGGCATAACATTAACGATTAGCATAACAGAAAGAATAAATGTTCAGTAAACAATAAAAATAAGCAGTACATCATAAAGCAAAGGATCCTAAACGGTTGGGCACTTAAACCCCAGTGTATATTATGCACAGTCCAGTTGAAACAAAAATAGGTAATATACCGAGTCCAGGCGAGGAGTGTAAATCTTTGAATTTCCAGCTGTTATAATTTACCAATAACAGAGCAGTATAAAAGAACTATAGAGTGGTTTGTATTTTCTATAGGAATGCAGGACTTCAGATTGGAAATGTTAGCACTGTCTTTCCTCTTTGACTGCCAATTTGTTTGTTTGTAAGTGCACTTGTTAGAGCGCCCCTTCAAGCTCACTACTCAGAGGCACTCCCGACTACAGCGCGGACACTATATCGGAGTTTTACGCCGAAGCGCTGAGCAATTGCGAGTGAAGGACTTAGTCTTGCTTATGGTCCCTACGCGGCGACTTGAGGTGGATTCGAACCTGCAGCCCTTCGGCTGCAAGGCGGCGAACATGCCCACTACGCCACCGCGCCCCAGCAGATTATGGAGAGTAAGTAGACTATATATAAAACTTGTAGACCCTCACCTGCTGGCTCTCTGTTCAGACTTGTATGTATGTGTTCATAATTATATACCGGGTACCCGTAGAACCTCATTCAACTTTGACACAGTTATAATAAAACACACGGCAGGGTTACAGTTCATTATTCAACAAGCAATCCTATAAGAAACGATCAACCAGCGAGGTTCGCAGCAACTGCCAGCAAGCCGGTCTTGCATATAAATATAAACCTATAGGTCGATTGCATTATGCACATAACCAGCATTCCACGAGGGGTTGAATTCAGCCATCCCTACATAATTGACGCAGGCACGCTTTGCAGGGTGTCGTTTGATTCGCGTGTATTATACAGGATTAGGCTATAGCTGCGGTTATCAAACTTATTAACTATCATATGCAGCGAAGGATGAGTGGGTGCACTGATGAGCTTAGAAAAGAAAAACGCCCAAAGAAACATCATTCGGCTGAGAATCTTGCAATTTATCGCGGATTTGGGACTCATGATTATTATTATTTAGCCAGCCTAAGAAACACTTTTTGAGGTCTGTCATAGCCATTGCTTCAGCGCCTTTGGGATATTTGTAGAATGTCATTGTACAAACAGGGCCGGATTAAGGCATGTTCAACATGTTCGGCCGAACAGGGGCTCCCACAATTACAATAGGAATATTTTTCATCGTTGTTAATAATATTGTAGTAGCAAAAATGAGTTTTAAATCTCTGAAAAATAGCAACATTTTTGAAAAATACTGATTTTAGCATATGCAACTTTTGCACATGTGTGGGGGTCCTTGTTGCAGTTCCATTAACAGGCAGATTGGTCTTGAAATCAGTCAGAAATGCTGGTAAGAGCTTATTGCTTATTTAAGCCCATAAGTAGGCCTACCTCATCGGACCTGCAGAACTGAAGTGCAATGCAACCAGGGCTGAAAGTGAGCCGGGTCTGTCGGGGTCTACGACCCGGCATTGATTTTCGTGACCTTCTAGTGCCGGGTCTCAGCCGGGTCGCATGTTTTTTAAAACAATTTTGGGCAAAGAAGATACCAAAAATAGGTAAAAATAGTCTGATTTTGAAACATTTGAGGCAAAATGACTACCAAAAGTTGTCATAAATATTTTCGTCTTAAAGGTGTGGGCTCATTCGCCAAAGTTTTGCTAGGGGTGATCACATTGTAAGCTCCGAAGGCGCGAAGCTGCGAGTGCCCAAAGCACGATGCCCATGCCGATCAGAGGTTTGGGGAGCGTCGTAAGCTCCCCTCAGCGCGGTCTGGGGCGGATCCCCAGAAACCAACACATTTTTGACTAAGCTTATTGAGTATTGACATCATCTAGACTCTAGATTCTAGAGGCTAGAGCACGTTTCAGGCACTTGCTTGCCAGCTCTTTCTAGCTGTATAGAATTGTTTTTACAACTGCATGAATCCATTTAGAACTGACTGCACATTTTGTCAATAACTGCAAGTCGAAAAAGCCCTTGGATGCGCCCCCTTCACAACATCAAGTGTTTCAAAAGTTTCACACTGCAATGGTAACATTTTGGGCTGTCATGTTAACGAAATTTCTCAAGATTTCTTTGCTGAAAGTCATGGCTTAAGGTTTGAAAAATGTCCCACCCAATTCTTTTGTCACATTGTATTACCATAATATTATGGTAGTATAGGGTGACCATTTTCTGGCCATCAAAAACAGGGACAATTTTTGAAAACTGACAGTAGTTGTAATTCCTTAACTCAGAGGTGTCAAAGAGCTGGCCCGTGGGCCATTTCTGGCCCGCCGACGATTTTTTCTGGCCCGCGGAACCTTCCCTAAAGATTACAAAATTAGAGTACAAAGTTCAATTTTTTATTTTTCCAGTCAGCACCAAATACATGGAGGTTTTTTCTTACTGACGTCACTTTTGCTCAGACGCACAGCTCTATGGTTTCCGGTTGGTTGTCTGGTGACAACAAATTTTTACTTTCATAATTTAATTATGAAAGTTACGAAATAGGCCTACTTATATTATTTGAAATGTTCTGGGAATTGGCCGACCAAGCCCGGAGCTCCTTCTCAGATCACTAGACAATTTTGCTCAGGAGATTCGACACACTGGCCCGCCACTTGTTGGAAGATATTCACACTGGCCCGCCACTTGTTGGGAGATGTTCACACTGGCCCGCCACTAAAAAGGTTTACCACCCCTGCCCGGGCTTAACTACAGGACTATAGGTGTATACGATGGCTAGTCCTTATATACTCCAGTCAATAGTCAATAGGCCTAGTAGGCTATTGTTGCTTACAGTAAGCTTATAGTTATACTGCATACTTTTACGCAGTTCAAAGTTACTGATTGTTCTCGGAAAAATGATTTTTTAGTTAAGTTCTGTCCCGCGAAAACTTTTTGAACATATCGATGCAGGTACGTGTGATCAGTTAAATTTAATGCTGAGTGTCAAAATCTCCAACCTGCTCTAGTCGTCAGTGCACTGAGTGCAGCATTTTTTTCACAATATTGAGAACACTCTGTCAATCGTTGCTCAGTGTGTGATCTAGTCCAGAGAAAGATTTAAGGTTTCCGAGAGGACAAACGAGCAGAAAAGGGATTTTGAGGAGGATATTTTGCCCCTCACCATCAGAATTTCTTAAAATTTGAACATTACACTGGCAGCATTTGAAGTTGTCATCTGGAAAAAGACTATTCCAGTGCTGACATGAGTAGTCTAAATCCCATTAGCCTACGACCTTGACGCAACCTACCAAAATCGATAGGCTATAGCCTGGATCTGTTGCCTCCACTGAAATTGTATTATGAAAACTTTCTCGCAACGCCTTGATAATTATTTCTTAAAATCTGTAAACTAAACTCATTAGCCTAAGTAGGCCCACTAAAGATGTAATATAATACTCCATATAAATTGACAACTTCTCTTTCGTTTCCATTTCTTTTTCGGTTAGGCTACAAACTACACTTTGCTCTATCATTTACATAAAACTTACGTTTTCAATATCCAAGTTTCCTCCTTGTCAAAAACCGGGACAATTTTGCACTTTTGCCTAAGTCGTCGGGACACCGGGACGCTCCATAAAAACCGAGACATGTTTCGGAAAACCGGAACGTATGGTCACCCTATGGTAGTATCAAAATTATAATATGATAGTAGGCCTAAATAATAACATTATAATTATATAGTAGTAAATAAGATCATGGCAAAATAGAGCAGTTTATGTAACACAAACAAAACAAAAACTGCAACCAAAAAGTAGCCTATAGTCCTATACTATCATTTTGTACAATTGTTCTGAGGAAAATTTCATTTCTGGGGTACCTTCTCCGCTAGAGATGTCTAGATTAAACACTGCTTAATAACTACATTAAAATACTAATTTTAAATAAATAATTTTTAACTAGGCCATAACAAAATGGCACACACGGTAGGCCTACTATCAATTGTGTCGTATCTTTATCAATAAATCGGTGAGGCAATCTAATGTAAACTCAAAGATCTATCGCTAAGACTTTTCATCCATCACTAAGTAAATTCTCGAGACTCAGACAAACTCAGTCAGTTTAGCTAACGAACAATGAAATCTGGTGCTTTATGAACCATGCATTTGTCTAAAATTATTATACAAAGAAATGAAGGAACTTGTTTGTTTATGTAATCTGAAAGACTGAATAAGCGAAAGAAAACCTGCACCCCCAAACAAATCCGTTCACCCAAAAAACTCATCGGATTTTGAAAAATTGCGTGGGTCACCCTTTTAGCCCTAGCACCCCCCCCCCAGCTGCGCACTGCTTTTCTATAAGCTCACGAAGAGCCAACATCACCGACTCACCTACGCTGCCCAGGTAGGCGCTGGATTATACTGATCTCAAAGAATAAAAAAACGAGCGTATTAACATTGCAAGGACTTCTCTGAAGCCCATATAATGCGTTGTCTCTTTGGCAACCAGGCCAGGGAACCTAAGTTCTGAAGCACGTTGCTTTGAAGCAGTTGTGCTTCATCTGCACCTTTTTGCGAATCAGTGCTCTTACAGAGAATAAAAAGGTATGCTGTTCAATTCGGTTTTAAAGTGAATTATTAATAATTGTTATGTTAAACGAGGTTCATTAAGATTAGTAGCCAACTAGCAGCGGAAATAAATAAATTGTAATTGAATATAATGATATTTATACCAATCGTATTTATGATGTGATGCTGATAATGATAATTAATTATAGTGATGATGATGATAATGATAATAATAGTGATACTAATAATAATGGCAATGATTTGCATCGCTTCATACATCACTCTATGTAGTATAGAGCAGATGGTGAGACTATAATAGTATACGGGATTCGCCGTTGACCTTCACTTTAAAACAGGTTACTCGCGCACCCACAGTCTGTTGTCCATGCGGATCATTATTGTAAGATGTATCGTCTGATCATCGTCTCTTCGCATATAATAAATATTATTATCTGGTAGCTTATAGGTCATGGTCGCTTAACCTGCAGCGTGCCGTCTTGTAATATGATTTCAAGTGTTTTTCAACTGCAGCCGAAGCCTCGTTTGCACAAAATCCTTTCGCTGCAATCAAGGAACCGCAAGACAGACTGCAAATTATTGTAGACGTGACGGTCGTCGCTTGTTGCTTCATAATAATTATTGTGTTGGCGGCTTCTATGAAAGTGACTATGTATAATCAACTCCCAGCCACAATACCTTTTGTTCCGCTGAACTTGAATGTCTGGAGGGAGGCATCATTTTGTTTTATTATTAATTATATAATTTAAATAACACTGCTGCCTTTTCAAGGCGTTGTGTGAATCTGGAGAAGCACATAAAGTGTACCATGCAACGTTTCCAGCACCTACATGTACAACTGAGATTCAGTGTGCTATTGAGCTGTGGCCCTGCGCTGCACCTGAGTTACGAGAAACAGAAAAACTCTCCCTTTATGGCCGTTTGGCCCCCAGAAACCAGCATCCTCCCCAAGCAGGTGGAACAGCATTAAACACTGCGAAATGACAACCCGCAACCCGTTACAACGCAGACAAAATACAAGACATAAAATAGTCTACAAAGGTGCAAAATTTAAATAATTAAAAAAGCTTTTAAGCCGCTGCTTGACTTCAACGTGACTTGAATAACTTGCATTCGTGACTTTTTTTGACTTTTGTGACTTTTGTGACTTAAAACGTTGCAGATGTTGTCGAGACTTCTACTGATCGTCCTGTTGTTATCTCTGTCTTTGAACGTCAACGCATATCCAAAGTTTCAAGCAAGAATTCCCAACGGAGACAAAGTACCCAATCCATGCAATCGGTCGACTACTTGGCCGGGTGTCGGGCACCAGAATGTTTACGGATCAGGTCCTCGAAATCCATTCGGATTGGACTTCGCGGCAAATAACTTCGTAAGTCAATCAAATCAAATCAATCAAATCAAAACTCGTTTATTCAAAGAGATCAAATGCCAAAAAACACTCAAATAGAGCAGACGAAATAATATAATAAAGCACATAAGAATTGAGTAGCTAAATGTTAGTCTAAAGTGATAGAAAGGATCCCTAAGAATAGGTTGCCCAGAAAGGGTGTGAACCCGCTAAGCCTGGGCAACCATGGCGGTTCTTATAAAAATGCGTTGAGATGCGAGCGAAACAATTTTAACAATAATTTTAATCGGTGTATTAATGACTATAATAGATATCGCTTAATCTTCATGACATGAACCCTAACGAGATCTTAGCAAAATATACGCGGCATTAAATTTTATGCAATAAGTTAACAGTACTTTCGGATAATTAGTCCATAACAGGCTTAGTGCAAGCTGGTTTACCGCCTTTTTTACCGGTTCGCTTACCGGGTAGTGGCGGGTACGAAATTCGTTTAGCACTTTAACAACGAATGGCACTAAAAAGAGTATGAGAATCCAATGGAACCCGTTATTAAAAAGGGCTGAAATTAGAATAAGATAAGTTCTTCTAAGTTCTTTCAAGGCGAAAATTTTATTTAGAATTTCAGTTTTATTTTTGCGCCTCCGCGCATAGCCTACTTGATCGCATTAAGTGCATTGACTTTGCACTATGAGCGGGGTAATCAGAAAGAGAGAAAGAGGCATGGTTCTGTGGCCATCAATTGCCGACGTTAATAACAGCGACGTTACCAACACTATATGTATGCATTGTACATGTCCATAAAATAATAAGCTTATGGATGCCCCCCGTTAATTGGCGCAGATTTTAAGCACGCTGTATACGACGTGTGTACGGGATATTAAGCACAAAAACTGCGTTGCGCACGTTTGACACGGCATGGCAATAATACAAACACGAGGAGGACTGCAGCAGCATATAGCAGGCAATCCTTCAACAAACATTCTCACAAGCGACATCTCTAGACTTCTAAAGCGTCACTCGAAAGCCAAGCGTAGGGCACACGCGTATTCACTAGCGCTATATACGCTGAGTTAGAAAGGTTATGCGTACGCGTAGTTCGAAGTAGGTCTGAGCTCGGTTTCCAGAGGATCAAAGGGGCAGAACCGATGATCTTCACTATTTCAGTAACACTGTCCTTCATCTGAATTCAGCTGCAGTTTCAATTGGCTTCATGTAGGTAGTCTAGGTAGAATCTGTCACTAGAAAAGTAAAACATGCGATTGTTTGACGATTGTTTCCAATTTCGTTTCCAATTAGACGTGGAACGTGACCCTGTGTATGAAGGACTCAGATGGAGACGGAATGACGAATGGTCAGGAGTTGGGTGACCCCAACTGCATCTGGATGAAGGGAAGCACTCCTACTTTCAGTACCAACCTCTCTCATCCAGGTTTGGAAAATAGGATTTTGCCTAATTATAGGATCAAAATTTTGCCATAGATCTCCGACGCCCGGTTTCATAAGTTTGAATGTATGTGCACTTGTTATATCGTCCCTTTAAGATTGCTACTCAGAGGCGCCCCCGACTACGGCGTGGACACTGAATCGGAGTTTCAATCCAAAGCGCTGAGCAATTGCGAGTGACGGACTTGCCCAAGGTCCTTACGAGATGGGTTGAGGTGAAATCTAACCTGCAACCCTCCGGCTGCAAGACAACGAATATACCAACTACACCATCGCCCCAATGGTCGGTATCGCTGTGCATATTGCATTTAATTATTAAGTGTATTAGGGTTTAAAATAAATAGGCAAATTGATTGCGCTAGAAAATCCAGCTTTCTGTTTCAGCGACCATCCATCACCGGACAGCGCTTCAACGCGGTAGCTTCCCGTGGTATTCCTCTATGCATGCAGGACTTCCAGAGAAATTCCTTAATTAGGGCCGCATATCTTGGGGGAGTGAAAAGTGGGAATTCCCTCCCCTACTTTGAACACAAGGTTTCTTAAGGACAGCTTTCCTCCCCACATGCAGAAACAGATCTACAGCCTTAGGCCTAATGAATGACGTTGATGGCATCAATACTCAATAGCTATAGGTTATATAATAGGCTAAGTGAAACAATGTGAAATTTCACTGAGCCAGACAACTAAAACAACTAAATTTTTATGTCCAATATCCAGATTCACCGAATGACACAGCGCACAATGTCATTCGTTGGAGCGTATAATACTCTTTCTTTCTGCCAGCCCAATAATTATTTCTACCATCAGATTTATAATTTTGTCTAAATTTTCAAAGGTGTCTGTGAGCCAATTGGATCGACGCTCTGTTCAGCAAAGAACTCTTGGCTGATGAACTGCATGCCGAAAAAATTCACCTGTCCAGCGATCAACTCTACAGGTAAAACGACAAATAATAGGCTATTCAAAACGAACGCAGCTATAATTATACCGAAGCAAAATGAATAGCCTACCGATCGCCAATTTTACACGCAGTATAATAGGCCTATACATGCACAAGGCAAGGAGAATTACTTACAATACGATTAAAGAATACACGAGGCGACTTTGTTCTTTCATATGCATGCATGACCATTACAGAGAAAAGGGCTTTTTCGATTGTGGGACGTGGGTCCTCTGTTTGGAAAGGTCTTCCCTTTGACCTGCGTTCCCTTTCATGGAATTTACCTCACTTATTTTATAAACTAATCAAGTATTTCCTCTTTGCCCGTGCCTGAATAGTGAATAGTCAAATTGAAGGGACGCTAGGTCCTGTATTTAAGCTTTCATGGATAGATCGATAGAATGATGCACGTGCATAATGTAATCGAGACAATCAGTCGTAATTACACGGTTGTTCCACTTTAATTAAGGCTTCACATCATAATAACCTACACAAGATTGGTGGAATTTACTTAATTAAGTCCATGACACAATAATATTTTACGATCTATATCGATTGCGGTTTAGCAACTCAACTCTGTCAATAAAAAAGAATATAATATATAGGCCTATATAAGCATACATTATATAGGCCCCCTACATGTATATATAATTATATATGTATATACTCATCATTGCGTCTTTTGGTTCTGCATATTATTATAAGCGCCGGAGCTCGTCACATACATGATTTTGTACCGACGTCTCTTACCATGCGAGCGATGACTGCTAACAGATGAAATGTCTGTTCTCACCAACTCTTATTATAGACTATGTATACGATAGAGTTGAACTCTTTTTTCCCTAAGGTCTGTGCTACATAAATTTATAAATTGCAGGATTTGCAGTTGATAACTATAAGGTACAATTTGACATATATTTGGAAAGAAAACCTATCCAATAAGTTGGGGAAAATCAATTGCATTGTATAATTGTTTGAAATTGTATCCAGGTGCACGAAACTTCACGCTCCGAATTCCTCCGACACCCATTCCCACGAAAGAGACGACCTACATGTGCTATCGATTCAATCTACCAAACGACTCCGTGTCCGATATAATCGCCATAGAACCAGTGATAGACAACGCTCTTGTAATGCACCACATGCTGCTCTTCGCTTGCACTGATGAACCGAAAGGTAAGTTAAACAACGTGACTTGGAGCAATGCTGAAACAGAAAGTCGACAAAATTATAGCCTAGTCTTGTTTGTATGCGCACTTGCTATAGCGCCTCTTCGCGTGCTACTCAGATGCGCTCCCGACTACAGCGCGGACACTGCATCGGAGTTTCACGCCGAAGCGCTGAACATTTTGCGAGTGAAAGACTTGCCCAAGGTCGCTACGTGGTGACTTGAGGTGGATTCGACCCTGCAACCCGTCGGCTGCAAGGCGACGACCATACCCACTACACCACCTCGCCCCACATAATTATAATTAATTATAACAAACGAGAATCAAACGAAGTCGCATGAAATAGGGTTAGTTAGAAGCTGCCACATTCGGGGCTTCTATCCCCCCTTAAACCGTCTGGTTCAATCCCTATCCATAACCCTCCCTGACCTGCCTTTCTCTCCCAGACCGGTCTTCCACCTCCCTACGTGAGTTTTTGGCTTCTGATTCTCCTATTCACTGAGAAGCTCTCCCGACCTAACTATGGCTGCAGAGACAAGCCTAAGAGTAGAATTGAACGTGGTCTATGTAAGGGTTCTAGGTCAATCTGGGGCTCTCTACGTAATCAGTCGTCTCTTGGTATCTGTCGCCATTGTAGTGTCATGATTATGGGATGTAGACATCAAACAGAAACAGGGAATAACTTTAATTTTTGCACTGCCAGACAACCTCGTTCATTCAGTGAGCTATTTAAGTATATAATCGGCATTTTCTCCTGGTGCAATTTAGTGGCTCCATGCTTGCTTTGGTGCACTAATACTTATTGGTCCAACAACACCACTCCATGCTGCTGCAAAAATAGTTGGCCGCTTAGGATTAGTCAAGTCGCACTGTACAAAAGTCTCCGTGGAGCCCTCGAACGTTGGTAATCCGTTGGCCCCCAATTTCTTAACCTGTCGTTATGCTGATATACTACCACCGCTCACATCTCCACTTCCAATGCTCCCAGAAAAAACTGAAATTTCTTAAGGTTTGCTAATTTTTCATCCATGTGAGCCAACACCTGTGGTTATACAACTACTTACATTATAGATATTTTGGGGAAAATTGAATTTTTTAAAAGTTTGATAAATTTTTCATGTTTGTGCGCCAATACCTGTGGTTATGCAACTACTCAAGTTACAGTCATTTTTGGGGGGAAATTGAAGAATTTTAAAGTTTGCTAATTTTTCATCCATGCGAGCCAATATCCAAGGTTATACAACTACTTACAATACTTTTGGAAGAAATTGCAGATTTTCAATGATAGACAACTTTTTCATCCCTGTGTACCAAATACATATGGTTATGTACTACTTATTTTATTGATGTTTTTTGAAAAAATTGGATGCTGCTGCCGCGCGCAACTTTTGCATGCATACACACACGCACGCACACACACACACACACACACACACACACACACACACACACACACACACACACACACACACACACACACACACACACTAAAAACCTTGTTGCATAAAAAGTTTTTGCATGCAATACGCTTTTGTATACAACATCTTTTGCATACGCATGCCACATGTGGTCGTTTAATTATAAAATTAAAAGAAAGCGACCGTTGGTTGGTGTTGAAAGAATCAAATTCGATAATGCCACATGTGTGCTGGTTTAATTATAAAGTTCATAATAATTATGCGGTGGGCGGTGGGCGTGGCTGCGTCACTAACTCAGAGACATCATCGATCTATTTTTCGGTGAGGTAGAATCCGAACTCATTTGTGGGTGGAATGTGAGGTAGAAGTGTCACTCATTACTGGGGGATGGTGAGGAAGAACTGTCCCTGTGGAAGTGGGAGGTGAGGAAGAACTATCCATGTGGGGTGGGAGGTGAGGTAGAACTGGCACTCATTACTGGGGGATGATGAGGAAGAACTGTCCCTTATTCAACTACTAACTTACTAGATGACGAATGAATTGGCCAACAGACGAATGAACAGAGTGAACGAACGAATGAATGAATGAATGAATGAGTCAATGAATGAATGAATGAATGAATGAGTGAACGAACGAATGAATGAATGAATGAATGAATGAATGAGTCAATGAATGAATGAATGAGTGAGTGAATGATTGAGTGAATGAATGAATGAATGAGGGAATGAATGAGTGAATGAATGAGTGAATGAATGAATGAATGAATGAATGAGTGAATGAATGAATGAATGAGTGAGTGAATGAATGAATGAATGAATGAATGAGGCAATGAATGAATGAATGAGTGAGTGAATGAATGAGTGAATGAATGAATGAATGAGTGAATGAATGAGTGAATGAATGAATGAATGAGTGAATGAATGAGCGAATGAATGAATGAATGAGTGAATGAATGAATGAATGAGTGAATGAATGAGTGAATGAATGAGTGAATGAATGAATGAATGAGTGAGTGAATGAATGAGTGAATGAATGAATGAATGAGTGAATGAATGACTGATTTGCAGAAACTTTATAAAGAGCGAAAATATAAGCATAACGCTTGTAGCCATTTCTATATTTCTGCTGTGCAACGTATGCAACTGCTTATTAAGTGCTTTAATCACAGCATCAAGCCAAGACCAAAGCTTAACATGCATGCACTCTGTTGTAGATGATCCAAAGGACATAGCCTTTGAATGTGGTATGGCAGGTTCTATGACCTGTATGTCATTGATTGGAATCTGGGAAGTTGGAGTGGCGGGACAGTGTCTCCATAACCAGGTTGGATTCAGAATTGGACCGACTGGATTCCAGTATGCAGTTTTACAAGTAAGTACAATGGGTTATGCAACAATAGGCTCGATCATTAAACTTTGAAGTTTGACAATAATAGTTATAGAATTTGTCAACGCCAATGTGCATTTATAGTCCCGATTCAGCCAGCTACACAATATCAGCACGCCGCGCCATGGATACTATTTGTCAGGAATGAAATGTAAAGAAGATAGGCTATTCAATATTCGAAATAGTTTTCGTCAGGTCATAAGGCAGGTCAGGATTAGTCTAAAATAGGCAGGTAAAGTTACTTGCCGCGATCTGTTATAGCCTATAGTGGCGCCCCCATTGAGAGCTTAAGGCTCCACGCAATGTGCTATACCTTCTTTAGTGCAGAAAACAACAGTTATTATTTGTCACGAAACTCATGATAATTATCGGTATTATATTCACTAATTTAATGCTAACTACAGATGGGTCGAAAATCTTGCATAAGTGACAGATTAGAAATCTTGAAGGGGTGTTTCGGACATTTAGGCTACCGAATGAATGGGTGAGTTAGCTTCATAATGAGGCCATTTATCTGGGTCTTACTGCGTAGTTCCAGTGAACCGGGAGAGTCCAAGACACTCAGGTAACCGGAGATACCCAGTGGGATAGTATCATTCATGGTAGACCATGTCACATGGTGGGCTGGTTTTGACCAAGTCATGTAGTTGACTAACTCGACCAAGCCACTCGAATCGTCGTAGTCACTCACATAGAGTCGCAAGGTTTGTGGCCGTCGCCTCTTTACAGCATAATCGTAATAGTATTCTCCAAATTTATAGAGCGCCACTCGGAAGCCATGCGCAGGGCACCATCTTATTCACGAGCAGCGCCGTATATATACATGTAGGGTCTATAAGAACCTCAGCGAGGCGAATAAACACCATCTGGATTATCCTTTCATCGTATTCGGCAACATTCCCAATTTTACTTGCGCAAGCAGTGTTTATGTAGACTTATATGCCAATTCGAAAGCAGGTGATATCCGTGCATAAATATTTGTCTATACGAGATTAGAATTTAGTAAGTGTTCATTCATTGTTGCATTTTCACACATTTTGTCTGAATCATTGCTGAGAGAATTAAGAATGTCTGCCATCATTCACCATTTTCAGCTGCACTGGAACAATCCGGACCACATCAGCAATCTGTCGGACACTTCTGGAATGAAGATTCACTACACGACCCAGCTGCGTCCCAATCGAGGACAGGTAGCGATGGTAGGACAGACTTATCTGGAGATTCCTCCTGGTCGAACGGGAGTGACGTTTACCGGAAACTGCTCTTCATCGTGTACAAAGCATTTGCCGCATCCGATCTTCGTGACAGCATCCGTACTTCACATGCACAATTTGGGTAAATATGCACTTAAGAAAGGCAAACCTAATAATAATAGTAGTAATAATAATAATAATAATAATAATAATAATAATAATAATAATAAACTTTTCAGAGAGAAAAAACAGCAAATACGTCGCCCTTCTGAACACACATTTCTTTGTCCCTTTAGCCCTTGAAACCTTAGGTCCAATTTGCTCTGATGGACTAAACTTTTTTCAGATTTAGGCCGCATGCTTAGTTTGCTTACTGTTTCATCTGGTGAACTGAGAGAGACCTGTTTTCTGTTTCAACGACTCTCTGTAACTGTTCAACGCTTCAATTCGGTGGCCTTTCGAGGCACTTTAGCTGAGCCGAAGCCAGAGGACATGTGACAATAGCTATAACTTTTCTAGATAATAATAATAATAATAATAATAATAATAATAATAATAATAATAATAATAATAATAATAATAATAATAATAGGCTAATAGCGCTTCAACTCGGTGGCCTTTCGAGGCACTTTAGCTGAGCCGAAGCCAGAGGACATGTAACTATAGCTATAGCTTTTCTAGTTTATTGTATTTCCTGTTATTGATATGTTTTCTTGAAGATATTAAAAGATAATAATATTTAAATTTAAAAAAAATAATGATAATAATATTATTATTATTGTTATTATTATTAATAATAATAACAATGGCAAAAACAGCGCGGTGGTGTAGTGGGTATATGCTCGTTTCCTTGCAACCGGAGGATTGGAGGTTCGAATCCACCTCAAGCTAAGGTGCTTCGTACAGAGAACTTGGGCGAGTCATTCACTTGAAATTGCTCTGCGCTTCGGCGTGAAAATCCGATACAGTGTCCGCGTTGTAGTCGGGAGCGCTACTGAGTAGGAATTTTGAAGGGGCACTATCAGTGGCGTAGCTACCATGTGTGCAATGTGTGCAAAGCACACGGGGCCACGACCTCCAGGGGCCCACAGGGATTGCTAAATAATATTTTTTTATTAATCGAACCTGATTAGTAATTTGCATTATTTTGTGACAAATGTAGCCTAGTTTTTGTGAACACACTTGCATTATTTCTTTACTGTACTGATGTGCAGTGACGCCTACCAACCGCCGTACTGTTGACAGGAAAAGTTGCAGGTCCTACTGAACTCCTTTTAACTTGTGCTTTTGTCTCGAGTCATGAAAAATATCTAACATAGTTTTAAGTTGAGAACAAGAGACGACTCATACCATGCAGCATAAGATTCTTATTTCGCTGATTCGCTTTCCTATGCAAGTGGCAATCAGTGGCATGGCCCGGGTGTGCCTATGCTAAGTTAAGTCTTCTTGTCACTTTTTCACAACCAAATTCCAATCCTCATGCTGCTCTCAACTTCTCTCAGCTCTCACCCCGCAACCAGGGAGACGCAAAATTGAGCACGTGTAGATCAGGGTTGTATATGGAATCACACATATTTACCCCATTTTTGCACTTGCATAGAATATTGCTAAACTTATTTTTAGGTAGGCCTAGGCCTACAATAAAAATATTGATGATTGTGTCTTTTGGTGTGCACATGGGCGGTCGACCTGAATTGATAGATGCTTGACAATTTCTGCTGAACAAAAGAAAGAAACTCTATGATGCCATGACATTGTAGCCCACTAGATTATTACCTAGTAATAATAAGTGGATAAGTATAATAATTGTGCTAAGTGATAGATTTCAAATTCGACTAAGAAATTACCGAAGCTATGACACTTTGGATTATCTGTCTCATTGGTGCTGCATTCATGTTTATTCTGCGAGTTGTAATGCATGTGTTAGGTCTAATAGCAGAATATATAGTTTTAGTGATCTTGATTGCAGGCAGAGTAAGAATTGTGGA